>BGZK01002155.1:0-75787 GCA_005406025.1 Eumeta japonica | reverse complement strand
ATGAAAAATATCTCTAAAATGTTTTTGTTTTTTTATTTCTTATATTTTATTTTGTAACATTTGTTATTATTTCTGAAAACTATTAATAACGTTGGGACCGAAGGGAATATGTATTTATAAATATCAGTTTGAATAGAATTTTTACACAATATCTTTTAAATTTGCACTATCTACACTGACAATAATTTTGAAAACATCTGAGAACACCAGGACACCAGAAAAATATTAAATGGTGCAACTTTCGTTGATTCTATAAGTTAGAAATATTTAATATTATTATTTGATACTGTTTATTTTAAGTCTAATAAATAGTTCTAAGTTACAAATATTAAATTCTGTCAACTGTAATCCGTTTTATAGCAAATCGGTCACTGTTCACTTCATATTTATGTAATACAAGTGATTCAAAAATTCAATTGTGAAAATATAAATAAATAAAAATAGAAAATTATAAATTTATTGCGCCAAAACATTAAAAAAAAGAGTATAAAAATAACGAAGATAGTTTGAACAATAAAATCGACGACGTTTGTTTGCACTTTATTAACACTACCATTTTTATTTTACATGTTATATCAAATGGTAACTCAGTAGGAATCAGCTTTATTATCGCTAGATTTGATCTATGCTTAATGTGATAGTAGTTGAAGCTGAATATTTTTATATATATCAAATGCGCACTGCTCCGTTGTCGAAACTTAGCAATGCCCTTTGCAGAGAAGTAGTTTATTCCTGGAATACGAAACAAAAACCTTTTATATACAAAAAACAGACGTATACAGTCAGAAAAATAGGAACGGTGCTCAAGTAAGGCTTAATATCGGCATTAAAACCGGCGCTAGAATAGAAGGCAACTACAACCGAAATGGAGAGCGAGTTTAGAATCAAAAATAATCATTACTGAAATATAATTTACGCGCAACTGTCTTATGCAAACGACTTGCATAAGAGAGTTTGCTTATATGTTTTGAAAATCGTCGATATCAATAGCAATTAAACATCATTAAAGCCTTTCCCTATAACCTAAAAGCAAATTATATTTTTGTAAGAAATATCAGAATCCACTAGTTTTTAGGAAGAGCATAATTGTCATTTTAAAAAGTAATCATTATTATTGACATCATTTTGCTGACCCAAAAAATTGCTGTTGTATACATAAAGACATTTATATTTTCTAAATTTATATATTTGATAACATATTGCGTCCGTTCTCAATGAAATTTGCACCCTAATACGAAACATAATATTTTGATATTCTTAGGGACGTGATAGTTCTCACTGTATATCTTAACACCATAGAAAACACGAGAAATTGATAAAAACTAAAATTTATATCGTGCAGAAAGTATTATTGATTGTTATATTTTCACATACGATTAAATTAAATATAAATGACTAAATACAAATATTAAATATAATTACGACTAATTTAAACAACACCATAAACTGTGAGTATTAAACATTAACTTTTTAACTTAACTGTATGTTAAATGAGTCCAAGAGGTCCATTTGACATTTCAGATGTACTTTGATTTTCGAGTAAATAACGAAATATATTTACCTTTCTTAAAACACGCTTTTGCAAGTGCGCTAATAAGTACCGCGCGTATAGGCGACAGTTCCGATATCTGAGGCGGTCTCTATGCTGGCTTTACTCTGAACGCGCGAGAGATTACTCGAAGAGCGAATTGAACCGGGAGTTATTGCCTGTCACCCGGCGGCGGCGGCTTTCGACAGCTCTTCTATTACATATGTCTCACTGGGCATAATCTAAAAGCAAAAATTTTATTATGATCAATTCATAATTATTTGAATCAAATAATGCGCACACTCGCGCACACACACTGATAAAAATGGACATTCAAAAAAATAACTTCGATAACTTAACGAATTTGCATCGTTGATTTTGAGCAATCCAATTCGAATTCTGGTTAGATTAATCCAATTCGTTAAATCGTACGCACTATTTTTAATACTCAGCTATCGCAAAGACATATATAGAAGCCCGATAAATGGGACTTGGTTAAAAATATATTTTTCAGCGCACGGCCGTATACCACGTACTGCATTTTTTAGAATCCTGTCGAAAAACAAGGTAGTCGACTAAAATTGCGACCTTCTGATCTGCATTTCCAAGTTGTTCTTCTCCAAAAAAATTTATTCGAATCTAGAAGTTCGTCGTTTCGCCATAAAACACCAATAAATATTTGACGAGGGCGGCCGCGACGGGCCGCGCGCCGGCGTCAATACGCTGTACTTCCGATTTTACTTCTACTCGTAAATTTTCCATCTGCCGGGCGACGCGCACTCCTGGCGCCGGGGATGCGGCGCGGCCGGCGCGAACGCCGGACGAACCAGTATTACTGTTACGTGTAAAAAATCCCTGGGGATCCGTCATTTTCCAAGTCTCATGATTCGAAACGAAACTTTAAAACCAATCTATCTTTACCCATGCCACAAATCTGTTTCAGATGTATTAAAGCGCAAAACACAAACAGATTAACAATCGAAGCAGAAGTCCTGAAACGTCACTATTGAATTAAATTTTATTAATTTTATATACAAAAACAAATATTATGTTCAGAAATTGATAGAAAGAAAGAAATGAACCGATTATTCGTTTAAGAACGGCTATAATGAACTTATACGACAGACTAAGATCGTGTACGGTATCGCAGCATCAGAAGAATCTGGTAGTGCCAAAATTTGCTTATGTAAGTTTGAAGAGTTTTATTTAAACATAAATATAAAAATGATAGGGTTGTATTTAACTATAGCAAAGATTGCTAATTTAGAAGTGAAATTTAAAGATTTTATAAAAGTTTCATGACTATGTTCGCACCCTTAGAAACTTATTGAACAAATGTAGCATCTGTGTGCATGCTCTATTGTATATACGGAGAGTGCTCCGACGAAATATTGAACCTTATTCCTGCTGCTGATTCCCGTCATTGTTCTCCTCACCAGAAATACCATCACTGGTGACTGACGTTCTAGCACCATACGTTTCATGCGAAATTTTCTTCCATGTACGCTAAAACTTTTGGAACATCGTACATCGGCAGTATTCGCAGTGGACTACGACAAGACGGTCTTCAAGAAAAGAACATAAACATAACCTTCTGAAAGGCCGGCAAAGCACTGGTGACTTCTCTAGAATTACAGGTGTCCATGGGTGGCGGTGACCACCTTCTGATGAACGACATACTAGCTTGATTCGTAAAATCCCATAATAAAAAATCGTATAAGGGCAGTGAAAAATGTTACCTCAGGGTACCGGGTGTAATCTTTTGGTAAGTAGTTTTGTTCTTCTACGAACTGCTGGAGATTGGCTTAAATCATCAAAATTATAAAAATTTCGGGAGGGGTTCATTTTTTTTTAATATTTGACTTTAAATTATAAAATAATTTGACTAAAAAAAACAAAAAAAAACATGTACTTATAAATAGGTAGATATACTAAAAAGCGAAAAGTAATTATTGAACCTGTTCTCTCTGTCTACCCCAAAAGGGCCTGGGTGTATTAATCCATGTTTGTCGTAAAGTATAATATTTGAGTGTGAAAGCGTGGGGCGCTTTTCCTCAAAAATACATCGATAAACGATTTTGCTTTTAAAGTGCCCTAAGTTTTAAACTCAAATATTGTACTTCACTAAAGATAGTTTACTCTCAAGCTCATTCGGAATAGACAATAAGAACAGATTCGATAATTATTTTAGCTTTTTAGTACAATACCTCTGTTTAAAAACATGTTTTTCTCTGGGTTTTTAAATTATTAACTTTTATTTTTTTAATCTTTTTTTTATTGAGTTCGTTTTCAAGGTACCCTAAAGTCATGTAAAGCAAGAGATCTGTGAATTTTTGTTTGGCATTCTGGCTGTTATTGCGACTAAACTAAAAATCAACGTCATATTAGGACTTGGTAGTACAGACCGAGTTCGGAACCTGACTGAAAAAGAGATCTCTAGATAATCAAATGAAGGAATTAATTGTATATCCATCCGGACGGCGCGGCGAGCACGGCTGGTTATAAATAAACATGCGGGGTTTTCGTATGAAATGTTTGTTTTCGAATACTGGCCGCATCGAACTTGAATATTGCTGGTTCGGCGACGAATACCCAAATTTAAATTGCAATTGTGAAGACTGTACTGCATTTGCTATTAAACGTTATTTCCGTCCAAAAAATAATACTAGGTTTTAATCGTCCAAAAAGTTCTACTTCGAAAATTTTCAAACTATTGGACACCGATTTACATTTTGAAGAAGACGCGTGACAGTTAAAATGAGCAGAGCGCGCCGCCTCAAAGATTAAAGATGAAGATGAAGATGAAGTTTCTAGGAACGCTGTGTCGAAATATAAATGGTAAATTTTGTTTAAAACAAAGAGAAACAGACGTTGAATAGTATTTTTTTTCTTAGTTTTTTTTCTACCAACATTAAATGCGAGCATACAGTTACAGCATTCCGATTTTAACAACGCCACTTACGCACGGCGTGTGTCTTGCATAAATCCCACCTGCGCTCGTTCGCGTGACGCAAAAAACGGTAATATATTTATACGTCTGTAATATATACACTTAAAATAATAAATTGTTAGTATCCACGTCCGTATAGTTTGTTCGTGACTTTATACAAGACCGTAACTGTTGTAGCAAGCGCTGCGCACGTCTCGGGACGTGGGTTTTGACAATGACCGGTGTTCGGTGCAGAGCTGATGAACGCCGCGTCACCGGTTAAAAGCTCCGTCCGCGGCGTTATCGATTTTTCAACATCAAATTTACTCTATTCAACCTTATTTCAAAATTATATCAATTTAAAGGCAGCTTGATCGCTAGCACCGCTGGTTAAACAGCACGCGAAACATCTGTCTGCCGGAGTGCAGCCGTTTCAAATTTTAGGCGATGGTTTTTAGAGTTTCGTATCCAAAATCGCAAAAACGGAACCCTTATAGTTCCGTCATGTCCGTCCGTTCGTATGTGACAGGCATTTTACTCAAAAAATAGATTTGTGTAACCCATTACTTAGTTTGGTGACTAAAAATAAAAATAAATATTTCTAGGGTGGGCACTCCATACATGTAATGAAAGCTGAAAAAAAATTTTTTCACAGAACATTAACGTGTAGCACATATTTCGACAGTTCTCTAAAAACACTTTAAGGTTTTTAAGCAATTTTTTATTTAGGTGAATATTTTAGGAAAAAAATTATGTCCACCCACATTATTTTATTAACTATATTTTATTTTACTTTTTTTCACTTCGCGTTGTTTTTTAAATCGTACGTCCAAAAAATATGCAAAAGATAAATAAATATATATGTATATATATATATATATATATATATATATATATATATATGTTTTATTGTGTGAGGTGTTAATTCGCGGAAATCCATAGTAGACGCTTGCCTGCAACATGCATTAACAGGCAGCATGCAACCCACCGTTGACCCTCGAATTTGCCTCTCCACTACGAACCTCTATCCAAAGAATTGAAATTGATTCGAGAAGATTGACAGATATCGAACACCTAAGCAAGTGTTAATTTTATTTTTTTATAATTATCTTAGTTCGCTAATAGTTATAATGATAATTTCTACGTATGTTTCATGCCAAACAGGCACATCCTCAGGAAATTGCCAACAGTCACATCCACCAGGGTGTAAGGAGTGTTAAAAACAGCCACAGATCACCACCAATAGACATGCGTGTGTGTCAAATGTCACAGACTGGTGGTGGTCTGGGCTGTTGGTAAGGATGCTTTCATCGTTCTTTGACCATTGCATGACAACGGTTCATTTAACGAGGTTGTGTCGGTTGTATTTAACACTCCTTACACCCTGGTGGATATGATTGTCTGCAATTTCCTAAGGATGTGCCTGGTTGTCATGAAACATACGTAGAAATTATCATCTGTCTGTAGCAAGCGTCTGTTTTGAACAAGAACGGATATATCATTGTTGATTTACTACTGAAAAACTGCGCTTCTTATCAAAAGGACATAAGTAACATGAAAATACGGTCTTTTGCTGGAGCATTTTTTCACATCGTATTTTTACATTTTGAGATTGTTGTAAGTATTCTAGTTGGCTAATAACGCACGTAAAATAACGTGACTAAAGTTTTATTGCTTACTCTTTCCAGGAAACATTAAAAAAATATTGTAACAACGTAGTTTTTTCATCTGTAGTGCATTCCTTTGTAGTAATGGCTACGGAACTCTTCACTGAACTTGATACGACATGCTCTTGACCGGTTCTTGTCTGGACAACAGCCTTAATTTTTTGTGGCATATATTTTTGCATTTCACATATTTTTCTCATAATTAGGACACGATATTAATATTAGTCTTTCGTCGTAGAATGAATACTTTTTGATATAAATCCATGCATTATTTATTTTGAAGGTAACAATTATTTCATTATAATATTTTCAATAGATATCATTATTATAGTTTTTTATTGTGCTACCGTTGTTCTGTTAACGAATAATTACCTTACATGACATTAGGATAAGCTAATTTTGTCAAGATGGTACAATCACTTCATATAGCATTACAGTAACTTAATTTTCTTCCTTGCGCCCATGGGCGTGCGTCCGTGTATAACCTAAAAAAGTAATTTGTTGAAAAAATGCCCCTGAAATTAATTGTGTTTAACATTTAAACAGGGAGTAAAACAAATCATTGCCTGTTACGACCGCAGGCGGCGCCCTCGGCCTCCTCGTCTTCCCGTTATACATATTTATTATAACGAATTTCAATCATGTGGAATTTAATTGTTATTTTTAATTTTAAGCCTCTTAGGTACAAAACGACTTCAAATACTCAGATGTTATAGAATTAGAGTTTTATTTTCCTTTTTGCGGACGCCGTGGTGAGCTTAGAAGTCTTACTTCCACTGGGAGTATCGCGTGTGATAATGCAGATACGTCGTGGGCGACGTTTCTCTGCATTATCACACGCCGCGAATTATTTTCCTTTCTGTTTCTCGTTCGTTGTTGTTCTCGGCGGCCGATGCTCCATTTTCAATATTGTCTTATTTTGCGCAGCTCACGAGTGCCACGATATGTAGCTTGTTAGTCGCCGTCGGAATTGCCCCGTCGAGCCTCCGCTAAGAACCCAATTTCCAACTCCACACATTAAATTGTTCAAAACACATGACTCAATCGATTTAATCCTTATGTTATGTCATCATCGGGTTAGGTTATAGAGTCGGTTAAAAAAAACTCAAACTCACGAGTCACCACGGACTATGTAACGTGACTAGCGCGGCCGGTCACACGGGTGTCGACAACGCGAGTGCACGTTGTCGAATGATGTACACGCGACAAGTTATTTATTGTTGACGTACAGTAATTTTACTGTAAAGACGATCTGTTGTCGGTCGGTCAGCCAGCAGTTCGATTCTGTAAACGAGTTACGTCGGAGCGGCACGCGCCGCCGCCCCGCGCCGCCGCGCCGCGCTCTCGGCTCATGCCATCTCGATGTCATAACGATACCAATGGAGTAGTTTAAAAGTGACAGGCGCCGCCGCGCACACCGCCTAAGTGAGGCAGCGTCCCCTGTCGGAGATCTGTAAAAGCCGCGGTGGGCACCGCCGCCCACCCTTAACCTCCATCTGTCGTCTTTCAATTGTTATAAGCTTCTTATGTACGCAATCTTTCGCTAAAATAAAGTGCTCCGAATTGAATTCATCATCCATTTGAATTATTCCCTATTATACAGTCATTTAGTACTTTTACTTGGAAAGATTTCCGGGAGTTTTGAAAATTGGTAATTTTATAGATTTTGATATGCTCTTTCCAAATTTCAACTTTGCCACCTCGTATGTTTGCCGCTCGCGCCGCCATATTGAAAAAATGGCGCCCAAAAGCAGTTTTTTGATAATAACTCCTTTCCGACGCATTTTACAGGAAAAACATATCTACACAAAATAAAAGTAGAGGAAATTTTCTACAATTTATGTCATAACTTTTTTTCCTAAAATTAATAGTTTCGGCGTAAGAGCGCCGTAAAGTGTAATTCAATACACGTTTCGGCAGAAATACTCATTTCCACACCACCATGAGGTGGACTTCCACACCGTCTTTATAATACGCTTACGTTCTTCTAATTTGTTGTCACTTTTTTCATTGTACCAGGCATCCGTTAATAACTTAAACCCTGTACTTCGAAAACAAACCACAGGCGCCTCATTGGCAGTGACAGCAATTAAAATATCATCACCATATTTTTTAAGCAGTTGTGCTTTGACTGTTTTTATGTGTGGACGGTAATCACCTTCAATTTTTGTCATTAGTTCGTCCAGAGAAAACTGACATTCTTAGGAATTTTCTTCGAGATATGAATAAATGTATTGCATCGCGGTATCAATCTCGCTTGCATACGGACCTCTTTTTTTTCTTTCTTCGGTCGAGGGTGTTTGATACAATTTCTTCATACACGAATTGTGATATTGTGCATCGGCTGCGACCTGAGAATAATTCAGTTTTGACGTTTTTACTATAGAGTTTAATATGAAATATTATTTTATCATGAATCCATTTTTTTATAGATGAGTTGATTGAAAATATGAACTTTTCTACTTAATTTCTACATCCAAAATTTTAATTATATTCATTTAAATTTCAAAAAGAAATCTTCAGAAAACTAAATATTTTATCAACATCAAATTATGACATCGTATGATTAAATCCTTGTACCTATTTTTTATATTAATTCTGTTTATTCGTAAGTCCCTATTTTGAACTGATTGAATTTACATCGATACCAAATAGAATTACCAAACCAAATTAATGAATCCTGGCGATCCTGACCAGGACAATTAGACAAACTTTTCAAATTAGTGTATTGTCACCGGTCCTTGATAAGTCTACAAAGTTTCATTAAAATCTGACCGTTCAAAGTGGGTCAAAATCGAGTTCAAAGAAGTCGGTTACAAACAAACAAGCAAACAAACAAACAAATATATAAGTGAAGCTAATAAAAGCGTGTTAAAAAAGATTGTGAATGTACAGAGCGTAGTATTAGAAAATGTAAAGTTGCGACTCGGACACGCGGACAGAAGTCGCCAAAAACCTGCCGCTGCAGCGCGGGCGGCGCGCACGCCTCGATAGCCAAACGGGTCGGGCGCGAGCGACGCGCGGCTACTTTCGTTTCGTTTAAAATTGGTGCCGGAAACGTATTTGTAAATTCGTTTATGAGCCTTCGAACGTGAGCCTTCGCTCCCGAATTTCCGATCTCTGCGACGGCACAACCTACATTAGGCGCATCCGTGCCTTCATCTACATACAGTTATAATTTCGTCTCTTACATTTTTTATTTTGTCCTTAAAATATAGAGAAAACAATGGATGAGAAAACTTTCTTTTGTCGCTTTTTAAACTTTCTTACTTGCTTGATTACGCATTTTCTCCATGATATAAAGTTCTAGTGCATTTTCTTTTTCATATTTGGTTCAAAATAAAACATCTTTCTGTTATGCATCTATGTTAATTTGTTATGAACGGACCTCCGTCCGCATTGTCTCTCCCTGTCCTCATCAGAAGCGGAGATCGTTAACAGACGCCGCCTCGTCTTTTTAAACGGAGCGGCCCCAGCGATCCGGAGTACGAGCCGTGTCTTCCGTTGCGTAAATTCATTTTAGGTCTAGTCTCGCCACCGACCGCACCCGCAGCCACCGACTAATTCGCTCTCGTCATCGTGACAAAAACGTTACTCGTTTACAGTTGCACCATCGATCCATCAACATCAACGGCGCCGACCGCCGCGCCCTCGGCCGGCCGCGGCACGTCTGCTTGTACCCCCGACAAATATAACCGTTAATGTGCGCCGTGTTTGTGTAGCGGGAGATTACGTGGGACGGGTCCCGACCGGCCGCGCGGGAGTCTGATAGCACAGATTATCCCGTGCCGAATCTCGGGATAAAAGATGGCGAAACCGGGATTTCCATTCCTCGATTTAGAGCTTCCCGGAATGCTGGACGGCTTTGGCAGATATTACCCTGAGAGATTCAGGCTGACGATATGCCCAGAATATTTCTATGCGCGCCTAATCTTATTCAGTGCGTTGATTTGACGGCCCACGACGGCTTGTAAATATTATTAAGAAAATTTGAAATTATCAGTAGTTGAAAACATTCCATTTTTATAGACATTTAAATAAGGAAAAAAAAATCATAAGCAAAAAACAATGCAGGCATTTTATAGATATGATAGATATTTTATAGATATGATAGATATAGATATTTTATAGACAAAAGAGCGGTTATGCTTTGCGAACGCATCAAAAAAAAAGCAATGCGACAGTGGCGCCACATGTTCATAAACAAAATCAACTGATCACTCGCAAGCGGCATGTCTTCTTTGGATTCCGTTTTAATTCAATTTAATTTTAGTTTTCAAACCACGTCTTCGAGTGGAGTGAATTAGTTACGTTCCTTGACTTTGTGCAATGTAAATAAATGACTTAACATGTAGATCTTATGAGCGTTAATTGCGTTTCGTTATAGGAATTTAATTAACGATTGGATATTGCATCAATATTATTTCAGTTTACACACAGAGCGGAGGGAACTCTGCAAAACCTAGAAGCCTACCGAGAACGCTGTGGGCCTGAGACATCGCTACGCAGTGCTGAAATGACCGCTCATCGATGTCGAAATTTAATTAACTACGTATTTTCAGATCCGTTGTTTTTACAAGAAGCAACAGGGAATCGACAAGTGCATTCGTTTGGCGGACGACATGTGGAGACGGGCCGCGTTATTCGTATCATACTTCTGCGGCACAGTATCATCGTGTACACCAGCCTTTGCCGCGCCTGCTCGATCGCGTCCATCGTTAGGCACTACTCGCAGGAGCAATTGTAAATATTAAAATAAAAAGAAAAGTAGTCGCAAAAAATGTGATCATGTACATATTACTTCTACTCAATTTCATAAAAAAATATTCCAAAATTGTTTGCACCCTGATCTAAAGAGTTGATTGAATTTTAGATTTTGTGGATTCAGCAATTAAGCAATTTTATGAATAATTTTTGTTCAAAAATTACGCGCACATGAACGAACACAAATGCATATGGATTCACACCGACGATTTCTCTGAAAATAATCAATAGTTTCCTAAGATTTCAAAACGTCAACATTAGAAGAAATCTCGATTTTCGCAAATCGGACCGAAAACAATAACTTTAATATATTTTTTTAATTATGGTAGACTATTGGGATGATATTTTATTTTAAAGTAATAGTACTACTCAACATAAAACAACTACACACTAGTATTTGTGTATTCCCCTTTACGGACTAACCACAAAAACTGTCGAAAAAACTTTCAGGGTCCTTCGTAAATAAGAGAAAATGTATAACATTATGTGTTTTCCAAGTTACACTGCTTAGCTTTTCTGTATGAGGCCTTGTGTCCGGGGTACACTGTCTTATTAAAGTTATGTGTAACACGACCTACATCGTGCTTTGAAAATAAAAATATTATTATTTAAATTCTATAGTCATCTTTGTACATGAGTGAAGATAATATTAATTAATTATAATTATTAATAACCCTTACATCGTATTTATTTCTTAGTACTTCAAAAATTATGATAGTGTTATAAGTATATGATTCAAAATGACATATGAAACTGCATTAATTTACAATTCAGGATTTAAAAAAAGTCGTAACTACGGAGACTGATTTTAATTGTTAAAAGACTTAATGAGTCGGATGTTTGAACGCAATGTAAATGAATTCATCCACATTTTCATTTTCCTGGTGTCGAATAGCCACTTCAAAATATTTATCTAACGGATTTAAGTGCATTTAAATCACATTTATTTACTCAATCGGCCGAGATTAATCGAGGAAAAGATCGGGCGCAGGCGCGGCGCCGAGGTCGAAGCGGCGATCCACACGAAACATCAATTATTCTACATCGGCCGTACGCCCGATCATGGTTATAAAAAAAAATTGATCACGCGTGAAGATTCGTATGGTAATGTTTTTTGATGTAACATTTGCTCGTGCGCAGGTGCACCAGACCGATCGCGCTCCAGTACTTGATCCCGATCCTAGTTTCGGTTGTAGTTTTCTCGTGTGGGTTTCATGTCCCATTGTAATCCCACTTCTTTCTTTGCTCTCGCTTTTCTTCCGGCGCAATGTCATTTCAAGTTGTCATCCTGACACTGACCGTTCTTCCATTCAAAACACTGGTCCGCTCTCAGTGCAGATCCTGGTCTCGGCATTACCCAGATTAAACGAAATATTGTAAGTATTTCTTTATGATATACTGGTAAATTAAATATTAGCTGGAACATTCCATTTGAACCAATTAAAACGTGAAAGCAATACGTATTAGGTCATAGAAAATGTTTTTTGGTATTTTATAAGTAAAAAAATGTAGTAAACTTTCTTTTGTATTGTATCTGTATTGTGTCTTTTGTATTGTCTGTTTGTATGTGGCTAGTTTTAATACCATTTAAAGTAAAGAGAAATAAAAAATAAATCGGTGTCCTGCCATTTTTCTATTGTTTTTCTGTCCACCAAAATGAGTGAATCTAACGTAGAAATTTGATACATTTTGAAGTTTTATTACAAAAAAAGGAAAAAATACGATACAAACCGCGAGAAAAATTTGTGATCTTTATGGACATAATGCAGTGTCGATAAGAGTAGTGCAAAACTGGTTCAAACGTTTTCGGTGCGGTAATTTTGATGTCAAAGTCGAACTTGGCTCTGGTCGACCTGTAACGGATAAAGTCGATGCCATTTTGTAAAAAGTAATGCAAGGTCGGCAAATTAGTTCTTAAGACATTGCTAAAGAGCTGGGGATTGACCAACAAACAGTTTTGACTCATTTGACAGATGATAGATGAACTAAAAAGCTCGAGCTCCTACGCGAGCTCACTGCAAGAAATGTATTCTATCATATATTCATTTGGGATTCTTTATTGAAACGTAATTAAACCGAATCATTTTAAAAAGATCGATCACTTGTGATGAAAATGGATTACCTACGACAAGATGTGCGAAAGATATCGGGGCCAAAGGGCAAGAAAGCTCCACAGGCTACGGATAAACTCGTAAAGAGTTGATGCTATTTGTATGGCGGGATTACAAGGGCATTATTCATTATGACCTTTTACTGTAGAGCAAACCCATCAATTCGAATCTCTACTGCCAACGTTTGATGAGACTCAAGCAAAAAGTAGGAAAAAATGGTCGGATAAATGATGGTTTTTCACCATGATAACGCCAGAGCACACACATTTTAGCCATTCAGCAAATTTTGAAAGAGTTTGGTTGGGAAATGTTACCTTATCCACCATAGCCCTAATTTTGCACCCTCACATTTTCACCTTGTTTTGTGGCTTCATAATTCTTTAGATAGTGTTAGATTAACATCAAGAGAGGACTTTCAAAACTACCTGTCGCAGTTTTTTGATCAGAAGTCTCAATTTTTTTCAGGAATGGGGTCATGATTCTACCTGCAAAATGGTAACAAGTTGGTAAACGAAATTGTATATATATATTTAATTTCGTATAAATATATATTGTAATTAAATATAAATAGAATATAATGAAAAATTGTTTTGAATTTTTATATAAAATACGAAAAAAATACGTATGTCTACGCAGGCGGAGCCGGGGACGGAACCTAGTAAAATATTAGACTTCAAGTTACCGCCATTTCAAGGAACATTTTTAGATTTTTTCTGAAAAAGTTTTAAGTTGAAAATTCAATAGATGGCTACGCTTCACAATTGTTTAACCGAATTTTCATTTCGAATTCAAATAATGACAAATTGTCTTACACAAATTTTCCCGGTGTCTCTATCTATCTATCTACGTACCCAAAGTCAGGTTGCTTAGTAGATGAAGAGATTACTTCTTTGTACTCGTTATTTGTGTTTGTGATTGATTTTTAATTGACTAAGCGGCGAAATATCTTGCAGAAAATTTGTGATCAACTACTCGAAACTAGACAAAGCCTCCTTCCTAATTCCGTTTGAGGCACGTACGTCAAATCAACGATTTAAACGCATGTAGATTGGTTTTGTGTTATGCAGGGTATACCTATATATCGACTTTTGTCACCTTCTTAAGTCTTGTGTGGACCATCATTTTAGCTATCGGTTTTGTGACCTGCACCGGCACCTCCATCGTCGGTATAACATTCTGCACTTTTCGTACAATGTCCTGAGGACCTTCCGCGGGCCGCTGTGTCGTCTCCGGTGCTCCGCCTCTCACGTTCAAGTTCACTGGACCGCTTTTGAACGGTCCGTACCAGAGGGCAAACTGCTCGTAAATAGCTTTCACTTCCTCTTTAATGCATTTTCTACGTTTACTTTGCCCGGTTAAAAATTTTATAAAAGCACGAACCTTTAATTTCCTGAAAAATATCCTTTTGAAATTGTCATTATTAGCATCTATGTGCAAAATTCATTGAATATGTTTTTTTTACTTTTCGTTCTTCACTTTTAAAATTTTCATAAATATCAGGAAAGCTATCGTTTTCAATTCCATTTTTAAATCTAAATTTTATAGATTGATATTTCAAATCGAATCACAACTATCTTTACTAGGTAGGTAATGGATTCAAATACATCGTTAATGAATTCTTTTCGACGTTACTACCCATTCCAAACGTTGATTAACCTTGAGAAGAATGGGCAAAAAAACTCAAGGGTTGCTCTTTTTTACTCTTCGGTACAAAATTTTGAATTATTTATAATTTAGTCGATATTTAGAAACAATATGAACCGACCTTATAGCCGAGCAGTCAAATCCCATGGGCTTTTTTAAATAAGATATTCAGACACGGTATAATAGCTCATGTCATATAACTTTTTGAACGAAACATTTCAATTCATTAAATTCAAAGCGCACACATTGCCCCTTAAATGCTAACTTTGCTGAGACGGGTTCTATGAGCAGCGAGATCGTTCTTACGTTCTAGTGTTAATGTTATGGATGTCGATCTGTTTTTTGATAAGATTCTGTATTTCTCTTGACATATACCAGGTTATCGTATACATATGTATTGTAATGTTAAAGTTAAGATATTAATTTCCTTAATTTTTTCTCTGAGAGTTGTCATTGGTTTCAAATCATAAACAGCAGTAATAGCTCTCTTCTGTAGTACGAAAATTATGTTAATATCGGCTGCGTGACTCCATAACAAAATTCCATAGGTCATAAGACTATGAAAAAAAACTGAAATAAACTAGTCTCGCGGTGCTTTCGTCTGTAAGTCGACATATTCTTTTGTCTGCAAATGCTGCAGAACCAATCTTTTCGTTAATCTCGTAATATGAGAACTCTAACGTAACTTAGAATCTAAAGTGAGACCAAGAAATAGGGCCGTGTCTACAATATCCAGTACCTTGTTCTTGACCATTACGTTTGTGTCGATCAACTTAGAATTAGATAGGGAAAATTTAACAACTTTGTTTTCCTTTCATTAATTAGAAGATTGTTAATACTAAATTACTTAAGTATTTCAGAGGTGGTACTGTTTACTTCGTCAAATGATAATTGATGCCTATCAGTCTTAAAAAACTAAGGAGGTATCATCAGAAAACAATTCAATCCCATGACCATCCTTAATAAGATATGGTAGATCATTTATGTACACTAGGCTGAACCCGGTGGCACGCCCATATTAAATGCAGATCCCGACGACCTCGCACCATTAATGTCAACCCTTTGAATCCTATCACTTACATAAAACTCTAAAAGTCCAAGGAATCGACTCGTAACGCAATAATGATGTAGTTTCCTGATCATTGTGTCATGATGAACGCAGTCAAATGTCTTGGATAAATCACAGAAAACACCAATCGCGTCCCGTGAATCTTCCCAGGCTGAATAAACTCGATACCGACTTCGGTTGTTGAGCTATCCTTTGTGAATCCAAACTGCTTAACGTTCAACAAATTGTTGTTATAGAAATACTGCAATAGTTTATATATAATAAGCTTTTCAAAAATTTTACTGAGCGTCAGTAGTATTGATGTCGATCTAAAGTTTGTAGGGTCAGATATGCTACCGGCTTTAAATAATGAAATTACTTTGCTTTATGAGATCAGCGATCATTTGGAGGTCCTAGAAAACTTTTCTTCTCTTTTCAGGTAGTTGGCCGCATGAATACGTGCATGTGTGTGTATGTAAACTTTGAAAATCATTTGAAAGAATGGACTGCTCAGCATCGGCATTTGAAAGGACTTAATCAAACTTAAATTTTCTGAAAATTTGACATCAATCAATGATTTTAAAAATTAAAAAAGAAATGTTAAAGTTTTTTACATAATTTCTAAAATATTAAACCGTTCGATCTCATAATCAAATCAGTTCTGTTCTTAATAAAACTGAATCGAACGCTGGAAATCTGACAGAAATCAATTCAATATCTTGAGAAAAATCGTGCATGAAAATTTTTCAAAAAGTATTTTTAGAATTATTTTGCTTTTGCGCCTAAAAGTTTCTTTCAAATGTTGTTGTTGAACTTGTTTTTACCTCTAATAATTTTCAAAGAGAATGCTGATCATTTTGCGTGCGTAAATGGGAGCAACAATATATTTTTGCATTCTAAGCTTGAAAACATTATTGCTCAAAATAATGCGCAAAGGCTGGCCTAGAAAATCAACCGTTTCCTAGATTTTTAATATCTGTTTTAGTGGGGCCTAAAGGTTTGAGTCTTAATTCAAATAATTATGTCCAATAACTATAAACGCCTTAATGCCGCTTGTAACAGCGGGCGGGCGCCGGCCACTCGCGTCATGCTCTCGTTGCGTCGAGTACCTTACAAATTCCACTACAAATGTTCTAATTTGCACACAAAATTGCCACTTCTAAATTTTACATAATTTAATTATATCAATTTCTTGAGAATCAAATGCGGTATTTACCACGTCCTTAGAATTAATTTCAAGCATGGTTACGTACAATACGCAGAATATGTATAACATTCAAAATTCAATCGATTATCAATTCGATCGCAATTTTATGTGTTCATCGTTATCAATTTAAATCTTTAACAAATGTAATGTCAGACAGAATTTAAAAAAAGCAATAAACAAATTGTTTTCTAAATTTGAACATACATTTTCTTACTTTACGAAACCAGAAGGTAAAGAAGCTGCAAAACAAAAAATCGGTTAGGTCTTTATACACATTATTAAGAAATTTGGTAAAACCAAATGTGCATGCCTTAAGCGCTTGTGACATACGTATGTTATTTAAATTAGAGGTTAATGATAATATATGAGCTTTTCACCAAAAATCCTTTTTTTATGTTCTTCAAAACTTTCCCGAAATTACTTATTAAAATTATTATGTCTACAATAATTGTTGTTAATATATACGTATTACTAATTACATTAAAAATAACTTTGGAATTAATTAAAACGTTTGAAAGTAATTATAAAAATAAATAAAAAAAACATATTCTAGGACAGATTTGAACCCGGGCACCCAGCGCGCGCGACTCGTACAGCTGATCCTCGGGCGAAAATAGTTGTTTTATTTTTGATATTACTACCAACATCTGTTGACAATTACAAAAACACAAAACATTCATTTCATTCTCCATTTCAGATATTTAAGCGAAATAACAGATCAAAACATGAATAACTGCGAGTTAAAAAATTCAATTACAGCTAATCAGTACTCTATCAAGCTATGATTTTCAATACAATTATTTCCAATCGATTAGTGATGAGATTGAAAAAGAAATTAAGTTTAAAAGTTAAATAGTTTTTTAGTTATCGTGGTCACACGGGATTTTCAGGCGACAGTAGAAGCATGCCTACGCTCGCGCTTAAGGCATGCATTTAATTAATACAATATACAAGTAGTTTCATCGCATTGCACATCGAAATGATTACAAAACGTCAACTCGTGAGCAGCGCTACGACGCTGGCGCGGGTCGGGAGTTACACTTGCGTGTCGTGCGGCCGGCCGTGATCACCCTACGGGCCACTAGCTCTTAACCCTACAATTGATCGGCAAGGGCGAAGAAGAGCCGTCGGCGAGGCGCATCGGCGCGCCGGGCGCGGGCGCGGGCGCGGGCGAGGGCGCGCGGGCTGTGGCGCCGCCCCTGCGCGTGCTGACCTAACA
This sequence comes from Eumeta japonica, assembly GCA_005406025.1. Lineage (NCBI taxonomy): Eukaryota > Metazoa > Arthropoda > Insecta > Lepidoptera > Psychidae > Eumeta > Eumeta japonica. The sequence continues at coordinate 57,670 of BGZK01002155.1, read as the reverse complement.
GGGCGTGTCCTGCGACTTAAAGGCTTAAAAAGAAACTTTGTACGTTTCCCCGTTTGACGTTTGATAATGTTAAATGGTAAACAACAACTATTAATATTAATTCGTACAAAAAAGCGAAGGTCAAAATATTTTCGGAGCTAGTTCACATTAAATTTATTATTCTTATAGTTTTGAAATTAAAAATATTATATATGAGGTTTTGATATTAAAGACCAGTTATGAGAAACCTTAATATATTTTCTATTCGTACGAATAAGACAAAATAATTTCATCTATTTCAAAATTTCATTATGTTCAATATACGACACTAACCTTTATATTGTAGAACCGTATTTCACTAAAAGCTTCTGACGATCTCAAAAAGTTCTGAATTTCAATAACTATTGAATTGCGAAAATACAATGTCTACTGAAATACATACACGGACACAGTATTCCAAGTTACATCTCGATGTTGTATCGAATATTATTTCATTGTACGTGCCGGTCGCGGGGCTCGAAGTCACGAAGCGACTTGTTTGCAAAAGCTTTTCCTAACATCAAAAGCTCCGAGTTGCTCTAACTGGGAATTCCGCAATCCTGTCGAACACCAACTTTAAGGTACTGGACACGGCGTGGCGGGGCTAAAGTCATTTACGAAGTTAACCAAAACACGAGCACTACTCAGATTCAAGAAAATACTAACGCTTACGTTACCTCAGTGCTTTCAACTCGGCGTACGTCTTTTTGTATGTGATGAAAAAGGTGTTCCTTTTCCTTCTCTAACACCAAGTCAAAGGCGCTAATTACGTCCTTATGAGCTTGTGAAAGCTTAGGGATTTATTTGTAGGTAGTTCGAGCCATAATACCTTATCTGGTAATTAGTAATTTCATTAATACTATAACGTCTAATTACTCGTAAAACTATTTTTGAGGTGCTGTATGGGCCCGCATGACATCGCATCTGCATTTTGTTTAATTTTATACGATAATAATAATGCATTTATATGTATAGGGACTGTATGAAAAACAAATGGATATTGTATGACGTTACATAATCTCACGCGTATTTCCTAACAGGTTACACAGGACTGATAATGCGATTTGCTACGATCTGAACAATCTCTCTTACTTTACCGACATTCCTCAATATGTTCATAACCGGTTTTAAAATATTTCCATTTTAGCGGATCGATTGGGTATACCCATTTTTTGAAAGGCCGCTTCTTACCGAATATTCCATCACCCACTATTCGACGTGTAAATTTATTTTGTGAAATCACTTTCATTCATCTTTACAAACAACGAAACCATTGCAAGTGTCCATGAGTCTAGGCTCACGGAAATTCATGGACAGAGTAATCTGGCCAGGACTGGTCTCGGGCCTCCGCCTACTTCCTGGTGGCTCTCGTGCTCGTTTGCTGTTTGAAATGCTACTATAGAAACCATCCAGTTAATTTGAAACGTTTTTATTCATCTTTCGTCATCTTTGTCGCATTTCACACGTAAGCGTTTTCTTGCTTACCCAATTCTCACTCTTCAATCTATAAATTGTGTTCAATCGTAGTTTTAACTTTTTCAACTACGAGCTTAGTTTTCTGATGTTTATTTTCATATCTATTTTTCAACAGTTAGTCTTTTGGTCACCACTTCCTACAATTCACATGCTCAAGCAAGGATGATGATGCAAGATTACTATTAGGGTTACCGAGTTGTCAACACTAAAATTACTATATAATAAGATTCCCATAATAAAATTAGTCTACATTCAGACGTTTGAACTCATGTACTATTATTTAACACAAATAATTTAAACAGATCTGGCGACGCTGTACACCCACGCGCTGGACTCTTTATGCAGAGGTCGAAGTGGCCTCGTAAGTGCGCTACCTACAAGTGTCTTCAACACGATCTTCCACAGATCATTTCCCACTTTATTATCAATGTTTTACAATGTGACAGCGCAAAAAAAGAATCTGTCTTTAATTAAAAGCTCCATATATTCCGCATCGAAAACTCCGGCCCTACCTACGTCCCATAAATCTCGCTCACACATCCCCAACCCTAATCTCAGTTTCATCTACAACCCCTTCAATCGTAATTTTTGCATACAATTCGCCAACGACGCCGAGGAGACTTACGGCGCAGTAATGTCCGCAATCTTGCCGAGAGCCTTTCCCTTTGTGCGAGCGCCGCGGCGGCGCCGGGCGGCTCTCGGCGCCCGCTGCCGTAATACTCACATTTACTAAGCATATTTACGAAGACGGTACACATTACACTATTTATAAAACAAAAATTACGCGATATTCATCAAAGTATAGTACAGTTCAAATACGTGTATATAATATCAGGGAAATATTCCACTGATATTTAAAATGCGAAGTAACACTTCAAAATAATCAATTCAAAGAGGACGTCGGTATACAAATGTTCACGTTTTCGCGGTGTGGTCGGGGGCGGGCGGGCACTCGCGGAAGTAGAGGCGGAAGCGGAAGCAGTGGATATCTCGATGTGTCGTGGTCTTCCTTTTGGATTTTTTTACGAGTCTTTTAGGAAAGTATTTTATTTAAATATTATATTTATTTTTATTGCTGAATAATTGCAATATCTTTCGAATGTAGCGCCCTTCTACTTCAGATGCGCCATGTCGTATACGACTGTAGCGACTTGTGCGCGAGCGCGGCTCCACGGCCGTACAATTTAATGTTCACGCGAACGCGTCTACTTCATGCGAGCAGTCGTCACAAGAGAACGCACGACTTTGGTTCGCGCCGTTTCCACACTAGTCGTGCAAGGCTAACGCTGGATTATTATAAGAAATAATTCGTTACCGAGCGCGCCCGCGCCGCCGCGCCGCCGCGCCGCCGAGGACTCGAGGTGAACGCCGCCAAAGTTTTTGTGGCGCTTGCACTGGGGAATGCGCTGCGTATCGGCGGTTTCCCTCAGTATCGATCCCTATCGGATCAAATAAAATTCCACCTTTCAACACAATAAATAAATGAGAAGAAAATCCAAATTTATTCAATAAAAGGTTGGAGCAGTGCCTGTATACTATTAACGCATCGAATTCAATTTAGATGAGTTCTCTGATAGGTATAAAAAAGAGTTTTGAGATGCTATCACCTTCTGTGAATAAAGGAATTCTACGGAACTCAAAAAATTAAAAAGAGCCAGGTCTGATGTTGGATAATACTCATATTAGATAACATATTAAAAATGTATCAACAAAAATTGTTCTATTACTCGGAACGCCATAAATGTGATAAAATAAATTCCACTGAAAATTAAACACAGAATCTACAACACATTGGTGAATTCGCGTTTGAAATACTTTAAGTAATATGAGGTTGTGCTTCAAAGTCCATCTTCAGTTTCATTACGTGGAACCTCCACACAAATTATCCATTAAAACTCAATATTTTAATTTACATCAACTATATTTTTGCAAAATTTTTATCTTAAAAAATATAACAACCACAATCATGCATAAATTTAATAAAAATGAACATATATACGCATCAAGAAAGAAAAGGCAATAATACAAATTATACGCAAAACGTTATGCGGGAACAACATAACGGATCTGTAGGAAAATCTTAAACAACCCGTGTCTATACATTGAATATCTTTCCAAAAAAAAATTTTATACACGAAATACTTGTGTAACTTAAGCCATAAAAATAGTTTTCAAAACTTTTGCATGTTTGAGCATTTATGCTCGCTAATCTCAAAATCGCCTTGGGCGACATTAATACGGTTTTTGTCGATCTATCGTGGCGAGCTTCCCGTAACATTTAATGTTCGTTTTATTACATTCGCTTCACAAATAAAAAAGTTTGTCAATCTTATATCTTCATTAAATGTGTTATGTCGATACAAATTAGAACGAACATGTGAAGTTGACATTTTTGTGTGCAATTACCATTGTTAAATTTATTGATATAAAAATGATATTCACCAAAAAGTTTACATACCTATATTTATTTTAGTGACTTGTTAATATTAACTGAGAAAAACGAAAAAAAATACATTGTCATCGTCTTGAAATGTAATCTTCGGCAATATGCAGTGTTTGAAAGATAACAGTAGTTGATACAAATAAAAAGTTTACATCGATACGTAATTGTCTCGTGAGAACGGAACCCGCGCCTCCAGCGCAGCAATGAGGCTGTCGTGTAACTGCGCCAATCATTTTAGGTTTCTGTTATCGTACTCAGCGGTGGATATTAGTTTGATATCAAAATTTCAATGTGATGTTACAATAGTGTACAATATTTTTATAATGTTTCTTTGAATATGCTTCATGTACACATACACATCTTTTTAAGTAATTAATTTCTGTAGCGAATTTCGCAACATTATTCTCAATACGGGGTAGCCAGAGATGGCTGCTCGGTACGTTTCGTGGTCCCTCGCCGTACGCAGGCTTCACGCGGCACAGCTTAAATTTTCACCGACGCGCCGACTAGACTCCTACTTAAGAGCTTACTTCAACGTTTTCCTTCATTGTTAGCGAGTAATATTGTTGAATAACTAAGTGATCTCGTATTTCAAAAAGCGTATTTGTACGTTCACGGGGTCGGTTCCACAACCTCGAAATTAAAAGTACAACATCCTACCAGTGAGCCGGCACCGCTTATTACGCCGTTATGCACACCGAGTGGTGGCACACGGAAGAAGGGCCGGGTGACGGCGCCGCCGAGCTGGCGAGCGGCGGCGAGTGTGTTGGTGCTGTGTACGGCCGTACGCACCGACGTGACATCTCCGACTGTCCTCCGGGGAAATAATCCAAACATAACTTATTCGAACATAATACAGCTAAATCAACAAAATAAATGAAATTCGGTTTACAAATTTCTGCAGTAAGCAAAGGATTTGAGTAAAATATATGCGATACAGACCTGACGCAAACTGAGGCGCGGGGCTCCGGCCGGGCGCCGCGCGCCGCCTTCTCCCGCTGAAATATCCATCACAATAGTTAGGACTGGAGAATAAATTTTCGCACATCGCCGCACTCTCGCGCCCGGCGATGATAAAATCTACTCGGGCCGAAACCGCAGTGGCGCGGGCGCCACTGAGCTCGACTATTAATTACGAACCAATTTCAAGTTTCGCTGTGGAGTTAGTTCGTTTCAGACTGGTCGAGTTATTTAAGTCGTTTGAAGTTTCGTTTCTTCTGAGGGTCTCATTACTCGATCACTTTTTCTATTTCAATGTTTAAAGAAATAAATCTTTATAATCCTGCCGTTTGTCGTAATCTTTCTAAATTTATCAACGTCGCTTTTAAAAAATTGTATATAGAAATTTTGTCTACGTTAGCAAACCTTAAACATTATTATAGCCAGGGGTGTACATTTCCAAAATATGAAAAAATTACGACCCATTCAGCATCGGATTTTAATCTGAAATACAAAACGTTAAAGTGGTGCCGCCAAAGGGATGTTTATTTTTGTCTGTTCCTCTAGCTTGAATCGTTTATGGCTAAATAATGATTGAATGTCTAATATTTATAAAACTAAACTTTTCTAACTGTATTTTTATTTACGCTTTTGCAATTTTTTTTCATAAACATTGACAGGATTCGAGTTTCTTTTATTTAAGTTATTATCTCAAATATATTGCATTAGTATGTAGAATAGATTTTCATTGTGTCTATGACGTTTGTGCAATATATAGAATTTATGACCAGGCATGATACCACCCGCATAATTTTTTTTTAAACACAACGTATCTATGCCTTCATACACAACTTTAGTGCTATGTAGTAAGCAATAAAAATAGCACCATAAACTTGCTAAACAATTGTTAAATTACTAAAAGTCCATTTTTAATATTTATTTACTAATTTTTGGTTATTAATTAATTACTCGAAGTAGGTAACCGTTTAATTAAATCAATAAACTTCATGATATAAAAATAATATCTGTACTTTTAGAAAATTTACTTAAAAGTACGCGTGACATTTTACATCATAACTCGGGTATGAAAATTTTAAAATATTATTATGTGTGACTTACTATTGTATATTTCATACTCATAATGAGCAAACTCTTATCTACGTTTAAGAATTGAAATTTTTCTTATGCAAATGAAAACCTGGACAAAGTTTGAAACGGGGTCAGTCGCGATACGGCTTGATCCAGTCGGCGATGTGCAGTAAACGTGACTCGACATAAACAGGTAATGAATAAACAGACGTTACACGTATACTCGTAATTACTACGAGCGCTTACCCAGACCTGCATGACGGAATAATTCTGCGGGTGCACTGAAGTCCCGCTATTAGAGCAATCGAAGCCGTCATGCCGCTACGTGGACGAGACACCGACAACTCGTATACAGCGAGAGAACATCTACAACAATAACAGAGTGTAGTTAAGGTCGAAACTATAACTCGATCCCGACGGTGACGCGCCCGAGCCATCTCTCTTCTTGAGAGACGGCTGCAGGCGCGTCGGGGGTCTGCGGCGAGATCAAAGAGTATTCCACGACCCGACGAGTCTTCGGCGGAGGGTCCCAAACGAGTTTCCGCTCCCTGCACCCCTGAAATTACTTCGAGATGAATTTACTTCCCTCAGATAAAGTCAGCGGCAGGATGAAATACGTCCAATTAGAGTTCGGGACTTGTTTTTTTTGGTACCCGATGCCGATTAAGGTCTACGTTTATTTTTGTATTTTGTCTCTAGTCCGCGACCATCATGAAGGAAAGTATATCGAGCACAATGAAATAATGGTTTTACGATGATTATTAAAATTTTAGTTTTACCTAGTGGATTTTTTCCATATAAAATAATTAAACGATTTTTCGGGCCGTTTTTCAGAATGGTTAAAAGAATTGTAATCAAATGTTGATTATCTTCCAGAAGACGATATTGGATTTTTTTAAAGAAATACAGAGATACCAGAAAAATAACAGCGATGTCCAAAGACTGATCAAGATCGCATTGGAGAAACAGAACCAGAAATAAAGAGCGGTGTCGGGATCGGAAAAGATCATTGTTAAAATTTCTATGTATGCACAACGACGTGGGCGAAAGGGGCTAGTGCTCACGTATACTTTATTAGAGCCGATTAGACATACGTATATTATTGTTTATTAAGACTCTTTGGAAAAACTTAGCTGTTTGACTTATTGAAGTCAACACTTAGAGGTGCTCTAGGTGCACTGCGTTAGCGCAGACGGCTCGGCTCGAGTTCCAAGCCGCTCGATCTAAATTGGAGAGAACGTGGAGGGCTGTGAATTAGCAGCGGAGTGATATAAATGTGGCAAGACGACAAGGGGAGGTAATGCACAGAAAAGTTTCAGGTTTCTGAGGCATGCACTTCTCACGACACCGCACGCGGCGGCACGCGGCGGTAGAGTGCAAAATTGAACTATGTACTCAGATAAACGCTTCGATTCTGACCGACTGAACGATATACGTCGGTGAAGAAATATACTGCATTCGAATGTTTCAATGCGGACGCGTCGTCCCCGGCCCCCGCCGGCCGCGGTCTCCGCCGCTGCTCACGGGCGGCGGCTAAGGCGCGCGCTCGCGGGCGGCGCGGGCCGGCGCGCTGACTCGGCGTTTTCATTCTGTTTTTCATAACTATGCGCCTTTAACAAAGTACAATGTATGCCATTACGAGGTTAACAAGCGTGCACGCTGATGTTTATAGTAAAAAGAGAAATTTTAATCCAATATTTTGAACAAAAGTGCTAAACACGACCCACGGCTCATTTGTCATCGAAGAGCTTTCATTTCGCTTGCGGTTATGAAAATTCTTTTTACATGTCATTCACTTAACTAAAATTTCTAATCGTGTAGGAGAAACAAATTTCTTTGTTAAGTATCTCCGCGTTGAGTCGATGTTGTAGAGGTTACAACCAGGATTCGCCGAGTCGCCTAGAACTTAACCGACCGTTATAAAAATTTTACTTGCCGTCACAACTGGAAACATGGCGGGATCCAAAGGACGTAAGGTCCCGAATGAAAAGAAACTCAATGAGCCGTGTTTGATATCAAATGAAAGGGCTTAATCAGTATATTTAAACTTATATTATATGGCTGTTGACATATAACATAGTTGTTGCTCGCTGTTTTGTTTGGATTAACTCGATAATTTCTTACAGTTATAAAATTACGTCAAAAATATTCGACTGACTGTAAACGTTTTGGATAGTCGGTGTGTTACCCGACTGCGCGGGGTCTCGGTCGTTGCCGGCTGTGTTTGTTAAGTTCGTCTGTCCCCGTGTCCCTCCCGGCCTAGTCGTCCTCCTTGGACAAATGAAGCGTTATGCGCTGCCTCTTCGAGTTCTGTGCGTTATGGGCTCTGTGATGGCGTATTAAACCCAACATGACGGATGTAACTTAAATAATTCCTTATGCACCGAAAAGACAATTTCACAGTTTTATCGAATTTAGTGATTCCGTTTTGTATACAAAAATAAATCATAACTCTACGACAGATTAAAATATGTATGTGTGTAATAAATACCATTAATTGATATTAGTTACTATGAATCTAGAAACCTTTTAGGAATATAAGACGCAAAATATTATAAAATAAAAGTAATAGTTAAAAAACTAAACATAATGATTAACCGGTATAATGATTACTGAATTGCGAGCCGTACGTGTTGTTCGGTTTAAGGATGCAGATTAATGACTAATACCAAACAAAACTCCTACACCTCACAAATTAACTCAACATACGGCTTCACAGTTAGGGAATCATCTCGCAATTTAACTCTTTTTAATTATTTATTTGTTTTACACACATAAATAAGCAACTGAAATACCAGTGGCAACTGTATTTTACTTATCGATCTGTCCTTTTCTGAAATACCTTTTTACGTTGTTTTTATATTAACTTTACATTATGTTTTACATTATGTTTTCTTAAAAAGGTATTGAACAAAAAAAAACATTGCTTTGTTCATTGTACATTGCTCAAACAAAACTATACAGCTTAGCGCTCGTTTTTCTCGTCTATTTAAGTGTTTTTGCAGTTGAGCTTATTTATGGTTCCTTATTAAGTGAAAACCTTTAGGTAAGGGCGGGCGCGGGCGGGCGCGGGCGCGCGCGGTGGGCGCGGCGGCGCGGGCGGGCGCGGTGGGCCGCTCCGGCGCGCGTCTGTTCGTCGAGATATTGAAAAAATTGATATCAAAAGTTTAGTTCCATGCTTTACAACTACAAAAAATCAAACTTTAATTCAACGTAACCAAAATGATGACCATTTTGCCGCATATTTTGGTATTTCCACGTCAATCATAACCTTTAGAGTGTTTCACGTTGACCCGTATCAAGAAATTTGGCAAGACGCTAAATCTTACAGCAAAGTAAAGGAAAAACTTTGATGATTGTTGATACGTAGTCATAACACATAAAAAAAAAGCTGGTCAAGAGCACGCCGGACCATGCTCATGAAAGGGTTCCGAAGCCATTGTTACGATGAAATGCACTACAGTGGGCTTCAGCGCGTGCGGAAGGAATAGATAGTATGTGCATTGATACAATCGAAAGAACTACTTTGGCCCCTGGGCGGCCGAGTAAAAATTGTTAAACGCTGACACTTTGTTTTCTCAACAGCCAAGTTTATCGCAAGAACATAAACCTAGTCGGGGCGCGGTCGGCGGAGGCGCCCCGGGACTCTTTTCCGACGACCCGTTTTCCAAATAATGATAACGGTTATAAGACCATGTTAAGCGCTTAAAATAAACTCCGGCTCGCAGACGCGCGCGCGGCCGGCCGCGGGCGTTAGCGGCGACGTCTGAGCGGCTTCGATACCATTTCGTTTGTTACGTCGTTGTTATTGTTTATTTCGGCGATGTTGTTATTTTGCTTTAAGACTGCATCTACCTTCAAACTCGGGATTGTCATATGTTTAAAGTGTTTTACCTGTCTATTTTTACTCGTGCTGTTTATTTTTTTAAATAGTTATAATTTAATAATGATAATACAAACTATTGCATCGTGCTATTGTAAAGTTTTACAATTTTGATGTCATTATTATCTGTCGATACGTCATCGTCACGATCATCACCTGCGCTTCGCGTTCCGTCATCCGCGCGACTGAAAAGGGTGACACCCCCATACACCGGGGAACGTAAGGATTACATAGCCGGCCGACGTGCACGCAACCCATAGCCGGATGGGGTATATAAGATAAGCGAGTAGATGCTATATAGTGTAGATGGGTATACTATAATGAGATTAAACCGCTTGATACCGTCAGTTGCCACTCAATGCGTCGTTTCACTATTTGTTTTTAAAATTTCAAATTTTTTAGGCTCCATTTTCTTCGTGCCGTAGCTATCTCTCGCTACCCTGTTCCGGTTTCGATGACTAAGTTTATAACTTTGCAAGTTCTGTAAATCTTTACCGGCCGTAGGGTAGAATCGCAGAGCAGACGGCGTACTACAAACCTAGTCGCCTCAGAGCGCAGGTTACGGGAGCGCGTGTACGAGTGCCTCGTGGCCGCGCACGTGCCGCTCGCCCGAGAATAGGCCTACCGCAAAAAAAAATTGGTTGTCTGTAAAATCGGTTTACGGACGATAATTTTACGTGATAATGTCATAAGAAAATATTAATGAAAAATTGCATTCTTTTATGAATTGAATTGAATTATTATCACTGAATTATCATTATTTTGTATGATACAAAGAAGGAGTTTATTGAAAATGACAATTTTTTCAATAAATTAACATTTATTTGCGCTCGTTAATGCAAATATTTTCTACTTAAATTATACAGTAAAGAGATAGATGCGGCACAAGTCAAACGCCTAGGCCGATCGTGCCCCTCTATTGTTCCGCGCTCTCGCTCGCACGCTCGACTCAGGCGGAACGCGACAATGAGTCATGCTTTTTCGTCCGTGCAGCCGGCGCGTTCATCGATTTTTATGACGTTATCACGTCAAAAACTTACAGCTGTCGCGTCTGCGGGTCGCTCCGTTGAAATCGAATTAGAGTTCCTTGTGTCCCGTCAAAGAACTGCACAGTGAGATAATATTGGCCTTCAGCGGCCATTTATGGATAGAAGCCAAAAAGAACATAATATGCGTTTCTACATTAAGAATTACTGTTCTAAACACGCACTTCGTATTTAAATTACATTTTTGTAAAGCCGGTTAATGCACCCTCACATATTGTTTGTAAATATTTTGAACCCTTCCTTTTAGAAAAATAGTGGGAAAAGGCTGACCGTGTAGGCTAGCTGTAAATGCTCCCGCTATTCTAAAGCTCGGAGTGCGTGAAGAACATGAATACTCGAACCGAAGAGTTAGGGAGAGCTATTGATAGCTAAAAATATAGCCGTTAATTAAATTTAAACAAGAAACGAAACAAAAATAATTACAGTAAGGACGATAACAATTCATCAACAACTAGACATAATAAAGTAATATCTCACGCAGTTTCGCGAAAATGTAGACATTGGAGAACACTAACCAAAATCAATGCAATTAATGAGTCGTTTAGAATAATATAAAATATAAATTTGTTTCAACCCCGAAAATACACATAGTTATTATTTTATGTTTTAAAATTTAATTACGGTATGACAATTTCAATTTGTTGTTACTCAGGTGAAGAAAAGTTTTATCGTTTTAATTACGAGGATTGCCCATAATTTATAATTATCTTTTCACGCTTGAGTACTTTACGAAAATCTTGCAACTGAAAATAGATAAGTAGGTAGTGTATGTGCGTTGAAGTAATTCAAAATGTTTACATCATTACGTATGTCAAACTGAAATATATTACCCGCATCGCTCTATGTAAAAATAACTATCTAGGAATTGTGTTTAGGAAAGAATTAATTGTATGTTCCTAAATTAAAATGTTTGAGTTCATTCTCTCTATTTTAAACGACTCTAAAAAAAGGTTCTCGATTCAACTGTATTTTTCAACATTCTTACCTCATAACTCCCGCATTCATTACCCGATTGCGATGATTTTTTTTTATTTGAAGGATGGCACTTTTACGTTGTATCAGAATTGAAATTTGATGATGGAATCCATGAGGGATCAACGGAACTCCTCAAAAACTATAAGCGCACGTACACCAATTTGGGTATTTTGTATACTAACTTATACTCTTGCTTTGAAAAGCATCGTTTGGTTAAGTGGAATTGATCACAAGACCACAGATAACCACTGGAACTCTTTAAAAAAGAAACAATTTTACAAATCATAAAGAGTTTTTTAAGCAAATTACGATCATCAAAATGCACGTTGTGAATTGGAACTGATAATGTAGCACCATTAAACTCGGATTATGGGATTCATGAAGTATCAATGGAACCCTTCAAGTATTTTAGTTATACGTCTAGCAAGTTCCTTATTTTCGAATCCAACTATTTGGTATCGAAAAAACACTTTATTCAAAAATATTTTAACCCACTTCAAAAAAGAAAGTTCTCAATTCGGGCATTTTTTTAAGTTTGTTACCTCAGAACTCTGTCGTTTATTAACCGATGTGTAATTTTTTTTTATTTGGAAAGACTTCCTGATCTGTTCAATTTTTTTCGAAATCAATTTCTGATCTGTAGGGAATAAAAAAAAAACAAAAGAAGGCAGTGTAACATCTTAAAATTAACGAAGACGTACAAAATTTACAAATTAAAAAAAAACTAATAAAAGGGCGAAAGGGTGACCAGTTCAGCAAAATGCTGCAAGCTGGGCTCTGAAAACTTAAAATTAGTACCGATAACTGTACCAATAAAAAAATTTTGCACACAGAGGCAGTCGTAAGGACCTTGTTACGCGCACTCTTAAATCAGTAGCAGTATACAACCAGGTACAAAGTGAACATATAACAAATAGAAAGTAAAATAAGTCTACCTTTCTACTCTGTATTTCTAATTCATGTCTTCTTTTATAGTTATTAAGGATAAGAACTTTTACAGCAGCTTATCGGTAATGTCACCCAGTTGCAGTGACAAAATGTGCTTTTTTAAAGAGCGTTTGAAAAAGTGAGTTGATAATAGATTGCGCGATGGGGGTGGGATATTGTTCCATACTTTGGAAGCAGCATACCTAAAACTGCCCCTGAATGTGGCGATTTTGTGAATAGGAGCAATGAGACAGGTAGAATGACGGGAAGAGGACCTTGTAAATTTTTGGTATAAGTATGAGGGCGTCCTTGTTTGTACAACGTCGAAAAGAAGAGCAACAAGGTGGACAAAGTGTCGAATATTTACCATCCCTGCATTAATTAAAAACGGTGTCACGTGGCCTCGAAGCGACACATCAAAACGAAACCTAGCACAGGCATTTTGGACTCGCCGTATTAAAATTTTACTTGATGCACGAAGGCGTGGCCCATATACCCTATCACGATAGTTGAACTTTGACATAACAAGTGATTCTACATTATTCGATTGCGAATTTATGCGAAGATTATCGGTAAGGTAACTTCGCATTCTAAAGAGTACTTTTAAACGATAGAAACAATTGCGAACAACCTCACAAACGTAAGTTTCAAATCTTAAATTGGGATTTATAGTCAGTCCCAAGCTTCGAGCTTCTTGAGTGTATTCTATAGGCTCAAATTCAAGCACAATATACGGTTTCTCTGTATATTTTATGGATTTTTTGACTAGAATCCAGAATCATAAATTTCATTTAATGAGGTATACCGTGAAGTAGTTTCTAACGTAGCATTCTAACATTCTAGATAAATCTTCATTTATTCTGTCTGTTATAGATTTCAGATTCAATATTATAGGTATACATGTAGCGATTTTGTTTTCAGCTATAAGTCAAGTATTTGAATTTAGAAAGTATCACTTAGTGACGTGGAACTGATGAAGAAGACCATACAGATGGCCCAGGAATTACTGAAATAAGTATTGCACAGATGACGATAAGGCATCTTAATTAAGATATTTAATTACAGAAGAGCAAATCCAAATAAAGGATTGTAACGAAAATAGTACATAGAACTACTCCGATGACGAAGCAAGAAGATAGGCATTGGAACATCATAATAAAACAATGTATCCTAGCCGTGCTTGGGCCTATTGGAACTTTCATGAGAAGCACGCTGGCTGTAAATGATTTCTAACGTTTCTATGTTTTTTTTCATATATGTTCCGCTATAATGTCGCCAATTGTGGACCGATTTCGAACATTTTTGTTTATTATAAACAATAAGAATAATTTATATAGTTTGTACAAAAGTAATTTGGTAGTTGCACGCCAACTGAGAATGTAAAGACCCTGGAATAGTTATCAGCGGATATTAAACTCGGAACTGGAACGGCTTTTCACTTGTTCAGTACGAAATTAAAGGAGATACCTGGCTAATTTTATTAACCATGCAAATAGAAAATGAGTTGTAAAGTTACAATTACTCGATAATCAAAAAATGTGAAATAAAACACATTAAAATACATATAGATATATATATATATATCCGCCGCCAAAAACATGTTTAAATATTTTTTAAACAGACTTCAAAAACATCTAATTAGTTATTTTTGAAGTCGGTTCCAGTTAAACCAGGGTAAAAGAACTGATAATCTACAAACATACATATGTAATGTTAAATATTGAGTTAATAAGGTTATCTTATTTTTCTTAGGAGACCCAATTTTATCTGATTTATCTTTAGCTACAACCGACTGGAAAAATAACTGGTTAGCTGTTTTTTAAGTCTTTATAAAACATTATAGTTAGTCTTGGCCAATTATACGTTTACAATCGTCTTATGTCATGTGTAAAAGCCAGAGACAGCGAAAATAAAGCAACCAAAAAACTACCGCAATGAAGGCGGTGACCACAAAAGTTAATAAGAGATAACCAAACTCAGCACCCGCAGCTGTGACACGAATGAAAACGTGCGGTATTACGTCTATAGAATGCCAAATTAACAAAACAGAGCCGCAACCGCGTTTAACGTATCTTTAGTCCGCGTCTGTCCCGAAATTCAATCATTACCATATTTTAATACGTTTTTTTCTCTCAAAAGCAATTTTTTATTTATTATTGCCAAATCTACCGCGTGTAGTCCACAAGTTAAAGCAATCACACTATCATGTGTGGTTTACTGCAGAAACTGCTGTATATATATGCTGTATGTATATGTTCTCAATCACTAAGACACATATTTCTTCTGTTTTAAAATTAATCGCTGTGGTGTAGCTTTGTAATAAAAAAAAATTATCGCTCATTCAATGCTTAAAATTAATATGAATCTTTCATTTCATAATATCGGTAAAAATACAAATGAAAAACCTTAATAATTTCTAAGGTGTATAGAGTATAGTAATATAAAAGTTCATAATAATTTATATCGTAAAATAAAGTGACCATTCATTAAACATTAACATATTTTTGATGAACATAATATATTATATAATTTGCCAAAAAACTAATTCATATGTAATAAACGCGATTTGTTATTTGGAATAGGTTTTTTAAGTCGGTTTATATCTCGGCTTTTGATACTACTTTAAATAAAGAAATACAAAATACTCGTCGAAACCCTTTATAATATGTGATTAAGCACTTATTATAAACTAAATTTTTAATTCCTACAGAAAATAAGACGAAACTACTCTAAATGCAATGAGTGCTAAACTGTCTGTATTAGCACCGAAAAAAATCCTTAAAAAAAAGTTTTAAAAATTTTGAATATTTGCAAAGGGATAAGGTTTTTGCAGAAGAATGTTTACTAAGTACGTACGAATGAAAGCGATTTAGTGGCATCGTTATCGTACTAATTTGTCTGTTATCTTTAAAGGAAATATTGGAAAAAGATTGATGAACTGTGGTTAGTGCCAAGACGTAAATTTGAATCAGACTTCAAAGCGGATCGTGTTCAAAGCAAGGAATGTAGTCGATGGGGACTTAGCTACGGGCAAAGATCTGAGTCGACTAAGAACAATAACAAGATACGTTATCTATGTACGTACACGTAATGAAATTCACTAAGAGCCTGCCTTTTTCAGTTTTTTAACAGGGAATTCAAGATCAACAAGGCGACCTTGGAACTGCTTTCACCGCTATGCTTTTTCTATAAAGATACGAATTCCTCTTAAACTGAAAAAAATGTCTCTCGTGATGTAGGCTTAGAAAATACAAAAATGAAACATTTATATGCGGTCATTCTCTTCCACGGCGGTATGAAACAAATGATCCACTGCGTTTTATAAAATTTGTTTAGCTTTGCTTATTCACCAGACTTCAATAACCAAATAGACGACTGCGCACGCGTTACGTGTGGGCATAACAATTGAAAAATATCTTTATTTCATAGTAAAAACATAACACTTGAAACACGTCATCATTTTAATGTAAAACGTTTTTGACGTGACAACGTCTTATAAATTGGTTTGCCGGGTGACACTTCAAGAAACTGCGTTACGCTCCGCTCACGTTATGCGCTCACAATGAGAGCGAGTGAGAGGCACGCGTCCCTTCCACTCGGGCATGGTTAGCCCGCCTAAGAGCGAGAGAGACAGACATAAAAGTGAAAGGCACGCGTCCCTTCCACTCGAGCACAGTTAGCCCGCCTAAGAGCGAAATGTATTGCAAGTTATTGTATGTATATTTGTATATAAATACGTATGTATGTGTAAAGGTAAAAATAAAATTTTGTTAATATGAAATTCAGTGCGAGATTCTTTGTATAAATTAATGTTTTAAATATAATTCTTTGTATAAATAAATGTTTTAAATTGTTACTATTATTTCATCCTTCTTCCTACTATACGAATGAATATTCACATTAAAATGATTTTACCACTTCGCCCGTATACCGACTTTACAGGCAACCAATTTTCATTTGTTAGTAGGCGATGACTCGCAAAAAAAATAACGAAAAAGGTTATGACAAAATCGCTTATTACTTGAAAATAGAGCATAGCACCTACCGGCATTTTGTATGAGGATTATTTTTAAAGGACTGAAGCTATTATTCGGTAGTGCACATGTCGCTAACATAAATGGCACTGTAAATGCATTCATGGCGACACATATGGTCCTAAATTTACTATAGGGCATTGCGTTTATTTAGTGGTCACTCAACATTGACAGATTCGAACAGAAGCGGTCGAATTTGACAGATCTCGACATTATGGCAGTTGTGATACTGTAATGTTTAAGCTTGTGATACTATATTATAAACATTATATGAGCTTTTGTTGGAATAAAATATATAGATAAATATTACTTGTGTGTTTGTAAATGTTTGATTGTCTATGTCATGGAATGTATAGTAATTAAGCACTATTGCTTAATTATTATACATTCTCTACCATACAAAAGGCGTTTCACGTACCCTACTGTAGCTGCACCCCTGATAGAGCCTATATCGTTTTTTTGCGATTTTACCACTTTACCATTCGTTCGCAAGGCAGTTTTCCGTCAAGAAAAACCATTAAAAACCTTAAGCGTAGCTCTGCGCAATTTTATCATAAATAGCCAAAACAAACACAAAACCAATGGTATACGAAACACCCCGTTTAAATGTCGTTTCGGTTATTCCAATAGATATTTGTCGTCTAAATATTCGTGAATTGTATAATACCTTTTTTAACTGAATGTTTGTTTAATATTGTCTGTGATAAATTCGTACATAAATTATGTCACACGACATTGTTAGAAAAGTGCTAACGATTCTACTTTTGTCTTTGTAATTTAAAGAGTGTAATTTAATTTACTGTTAATCTTATGAATAATTTCTTAGGTTTATTCAATTTTTGGAAACATACTTCTATTAAGTATTAGCACTGACGATTCCGTCACTTATACATTCAGTTTGATCGTCTTTAACTTAAAAATCTGTGCCATATTTAGCATTTTTTTACATAAATATTTAGAAATCTGCCATCTTCTAATCTGCATACTTCGTCTTCGAATAGAGCCGGTGTCATCAAAAAGCGATTTGAGATTTGAGCGTTTTCCTCGTCTGTATTGAGGGCGTAAAGTCAGATGCGGTGCTTTCGCTATTAGAGCGTCGACTGACTTATTTATGTACATTCTATAAATATTTTTTCAAAGGGAATATAATGAAAACCGATTTCATAAACTTATCTAAATTAGCTAAATATCTATACCTATGAAAAATATTTTTGCAATAATAAGCTTTACATTTACTTTATTATAGATACAAATTGATGAAAAAAATAAGCAAATACACAGTTTTATCACTTAAGTATTTACAATAATTATTTGTTTTGCGAGTCATTGGCAGCTAAAGATAAGCAGGACGCGGTTGTGTATCTTTCACAATTTGACATCCTTTTTAACTCAACATAAGTTTTCATAATATTTCTTATAGGATTTTTAAAAGGTAAACGAACATGCAAATCACCAGAGAATACACCGTTGCCCATGGACAATCGCAACGCCGTTTACAATCGAATATCTTCTTTTCTTGAAGGCCCCCTTCAACACCCTTGGTATGTGGATAATTAATTGGCAATACCACTGGTGGCAGATCATTCTAGATTTTTACTGTATGTGACAGAAAATGGTATATAAAGCTTACAGTGGTGGTGGTAATGGTGATAAAGTATTTCTGTTGAGAAGAACGATGACAGAGTTCAACGGAAGAAATAAAGTTGAATATTTTGTCAGAACTTTCCTTGCAGTATATGCGATAAAACATGCACAAAGATGCTACATCTCTTTGCAAAAGCCAACACATCAAGCTTAGCAGATATTGTAGTCGCCGATAATTCAAATAGCTTGGCGTTGGATCCGGTCTAGTAACAAGAGGTGATACCGAGGTGCCTCAGCACAGAGTTGGCAAAGGTACTGCGAATATGATTGGAACTTATTAAGTATAAGGCGATGGTCTGGTTAGAAGTACTGTCATACTTTATTGAGCATCCCAAGATTCTTAGAACCTAGTTTTACTTTGCCCTCTAGATGTTCGTGAATTTGAACGCTTTTCGATATTATAGCTCTCACTCTCTCACGGATCTCACGGATGTACTCAGTGTGGCATTAAGGAAAGTGCTTCCGAAGAGAGAAAAATGACAAAAACAAAAAAAAGGTCTTTCTAAGGTTAAATTTGGAAAGGTTAAGTCTACCCCATTCAAAGACTTGCTTCAAAAAATATTTCAATTTTAGACATGATTTGATTTCGACACACATCAAAACTATCTCGAGAGATGTTAGTATGGCCAGCGTATATATGATGCACCCACAGTACTATTACCCGCATAGCAAAAAATACTAATAATTTTCAATGAATTATTGATATGCAGAATGAATAAAGTAAGGTACAGTACACAGCTTTGAGGAAAGATGGCATTAGGGACTAGAGATTCGAGCATAAACCGTTAATTGTTACCTTAATGCTCCGTCCTTTGAGGGAATTGCTAATACATCTGAGAATTTCTCGGGAAGCCCATAAACAGGAAGTTTTAAACAAAAACGATTCGTGATAACCCTGTTAAAGACCTTCGCTACATCCAAACTTACAGCCATATCCTTCCTCTTGCTCTCGATTGCCTCCATCCAACGTTGCCTCCATCGAACGGTCATTTCGAAAACTGTACTGGCAGTCCCAGAAGCTGATGGTCGATAATTCATTGGGATTTTAGTGTTGAGATTGGTAATGTTTTATTAATTCTTAAGATCTTCATTTTCATTAAGAGTCATTATTTATTTAATTATTGTTTAACTGGCACCGTTTCCAAAAATAACCGATTATTGTTTTACTCTAAAAGCCTAAAGGAGTAACTGAATAATAAATTAAATGGTTTATTTATTTATTTCATAAGATATACAAAACAGGTAACAATCATTGCTTTGCTAGCGGGCATAAGAATTTCGTATTAGTGACAGGATTGTGATCCTATGTTCGCACAGCGTGCGAATTAAATAATTAAAACATACGCAAAATATAAAGCAAAGATAATGATCGATACGTGTTATTATTATATGATGTACACTATTTATGTAGAAACTATAACCATAGTGACAATTTTCATACCAATGATAATGAGCAGCGATACAGGCAAAGACAAAATACTTTTGGGTTTAGCGTAAATCGAGAACCACCTGTGTGGATCGTTTGAATGTAATGCGGTCTAGCCTCAACTTTGTCCAGACGAATCGACTATGGAGTGTATCAATTTGTGGAGATACAAAAGATCATACTACTTGCGACAGGCTTCGAGACTTGGTAATTTAAATCTATGACACCTTTGTTTGTAGTCCGTGAGAGATCGGAGAAGATTAAATCTTTGTGAGAGAAACTTGAGAAATCTGATTTGGGGTTTTTTTAATATTTAATATATTTAATAATGGGGTCTGTATTAATATTGAACCATTTTTACGATAAAAAGCTCATGAAAGAGATGTCTACAGCCAAATAATATTATTAATTTGTATTCAAAATTATTTATCTGTTGTTTTGTTTTTATCAAATGGTCTAAAGAATTTTGTAAGTAACGTGAATGGTCAAAGAGAGCCACAAAGTGGCTGCTGCTGCTACTCACAGCAACATTAGTGAAGTTCTATTGAATAATGTATGTAAACTATTGCATAGAAATATGTCATCGGGGTATGGCAAACCTTTGTTCTCGACATTACTTTTTATTGATATATATCTTGCATGAACTAAATAAATTCTTAAAATCATGCATGTTTTTGTATTCGTTTAAAATGGCAGGGCGATGACGCTTATCTCGGTTACATATTCAATTGCCGCCCAAAATACTTTTGTATGCTATTATTACGTTAACGAAACGTACAAGTTGTATTATTGTGCTCCTGTCACTTTTCGACAAGTGGCAGATCGTGTGCCTTTAGAATAGCAGGATTTATCTGTTGCATATAGTTGATTAGTTAGTTTGCCTGATAGCCCTATTGCGCTGAAGGCGTGGGTTCGATTCCCGCACAAGATAAATATTTATTTGATTGCAAAAAAATCATATACATCAAAGTCTCGATGTTTCTATCTATTAGGTAATGTGTTTACGAAAAAGGAAATGTATAACATATGTATTGTATTAACTATCTGATACCCATAGTACAAGCCTTGTTCCTTACTTTGGGACTAGGTGGTGCCGTGTGCGTGTCCGAGGATATTTATTTATTATTATTGTTATTATATTATAGTTAGTGCTCTGAGATCTTAGGTAAACGAACTTATTTCTTGAGGATCTTTCAAAGCTTTTACGCATCATAAAACAAAAAGACGTAACACACACAAAATCATTGACTTTCTGTGTCTATGAAAAAATAGACAATGAACTTATGTACTTTTTAATAAAATTTATGTTTACAACCGGTACGTGACAGGAATGGGGATCGATATGGTGAGCAGATACTGGAAATTGCCAAAAAAACAATAACTGGTACGGCCGCTACATGTGTGCTTGTAAGATTAAAATAAAATACTGACTTTTTTTTGCCCCTTTTAGTAAATTTCGTATTGGACATTGTAATCTAATTTATTTTGATAGGTGTAAACACTGAGTCGTGCAGCATGGCGCCGCCGTCGCACCCACCGTAATCTAATAAATTTTTATACTTTATTAAAATTTTACGTTACCCGTAAGATAATCCTAAATCCAATTAACCATTCGCACGGTCGGATCGAGCTCTCGAGTATAAAAGGGGACGCCCCGGGCCAGAGTCTGCAAGTCTATGAAAACGTCGAAGCGCAAACCGAAAATCGAGTCACGTAAGGAGCTGACGGCGCGCGGCCCGCGCCGGCCACGACGCGGCGAGCGGCGTCCTCGCAGCGAGTCTCATTTAATTTCTGGCGCTTCCTTTGCATAATGTTTGCTTTTATTTCTGATTGAATTTGAACTTTCCAGTGTGATTCTTTATATAACACAGGATTTATAATTCCTCTCGTTTTTATAGATTCTGTCGATACTACTTGCAAAATTGGCGACTCGAAAGAGGAGCCTTGGTTAGCGCAACAACTCCATCAGAATGTGCCGACATAACACAACACTGATACATTACTCGTACCGGTACTGAACCGCAGAACCGTTTACAGACATGTTGCAGTAGCGCATTCGCGTGTCTTGACATAAAATTGGCGACTCGAAAGAGGAGCCTTGGTCAGCGCAACAACTCCATCAGAATGTGCCGACATAACGCAACACTGATACATTACTCGTACCGGTACTGAACCGCAGAACCGTTTACAGACATGCTGCAGTAGCGCATTCGCGTGTCTTGACATAAAATTGGCGACTCGAAAGAGGAGCCTTGGTCAGCGCAACAACTCCATCAGAATGTGCCGACATAACGCAACACTGATACATTACTCGTACCGGTACTGAACCGCAGAACCGTTTACAGACATGCTGCAGTAGCGCATTCGCGTGTCTTGACATAAAATTGGCGAGTCGAAAGAGGAGCCTTGGTCAGCGCAACAACTCCATCAGAATGTGTCGACATAACGCAACACTGATACATTACTCGTACCGGTACTGAACCGCAGAACCGTTTACAGACATGCTGCAGTAGCGCATTCGCGTGTCTTGACATAAAATTGGCGACTCGAAAGAGGAGCCTTGGTTAGCGCAACAACTCCATCAGAATGTGCCGACATAACGCAACACTGATACATTACTCGTACCGGTACTGAACCGCAGAACCGTTTACAGACATGCTGCAGTAGCGCATTCGCGTGTCTTGACATAAAATTGGCGACTCGAAAGAGGAGCCTTGGTTAGCGCAACAACTCCATCAGAATGTGCCGACAAAACGCAACACTGATACATTACTCGTACCGGTACTGAACCGCAGAACCGCTTACAGACATGCTGCGGTAGCGCATTTATAATTTATTCGCAAAAGAAACGGTATCAAAGTTACATTTAACTGATTTTATACGAGTTCGACGACGGACACTTTCGAGCGCGCGTGCGGCGCCATGCCTCAGCGCGTGAGAGCGAATGCGAGACATCTTAGATGTCGTCAAAAGATGTACAAAAATTGTTTTCAGTTCATCTTAGCGATATGCATCCTCATTTTGTAAACGAATGTTCTAATCTAGTCAGCAAGAGCTTTTTGGTGTAAAACTCTTCAAGGGCACCGAAAATTATGATTTAGGGCTCATTCGAATCGAAATGACATCTAGAAACTTTTGGAAAAAATTAAAGTGGGGCTAGTAAAAATAACAAAATTAATAAACAATTTACTAAAAAATACATTTAGACTTTAGTTTTTTGTAAATAGCTCAGAAACTATTGCAAACATCAACAATTGGAAAAGAGATCCTCAAAGAGCAGGAACGTTCCTAAACAGAAGTTGCACATCTCGTAACTGTACCACTAATATTTATAATTTTATTTACAAGCCGAAAATAGAGCAAAAAACGGAGACTATAGTGCCCACGCAAGCCACGTTATTCAGGCACAGCAAGAAATAAAATTATTTTAGCTTTTTAAATATAGCTTATTAAAAGAAATAAATAATAAAAAGATATTAAGGAAAAAAAATTCAGGTACTGTTGGGATACATGCATAAACAATAATCCGTCGACAAAAAAAATTTAACCCAATTTTTCATAGCATAATAATGCTTTTGTTAATTAACAAAATTTTCACAGTGGAATTGTAAAAATCTCGATAAATATTGAACTGACATTTCAGGATTTTTTCACTTCTTAAAGATGTTCTTAAAAGACATCAAAATGGATCCCCGTTGTTAAAATTTAAAATTTTATTTTCCACTTTTTATTAATAATCTACTGCATAAAAAAAAGAAAAATGCCTATAACGCACTTAAAAAAATATTATTTTCAGAAATTTTATTTTTTCATCATTATAAATGCTACCTAACAACAACTTATTAATTTTTTTTTGCTCCAATTTCTTATAAAATTGTTATAAACCAATGCAATGTTTATAAGATATTTAATTTTTTTTTGCGATATATAAGATCAAATAATATTATGATTTTTAAGAAAAAAGATATTTCTTAAAAAATATTTTTGTTGAAAAAAATCGCATCTGTTAATTAACATTTTTTTTGTGCTAAATATTAATATTAATGAAGCATTTTTTTAATCATTATTTACATTGCCCTTTGAAACAACGAAAAACCAAAAATTTTCATTTTTTATTTGTTTGTTTAATAAAAAATAAAGCTTTACGTTTATTTTTTTTTTAATGCTACAAAAATAAATGGAAGCAACTTTATATGGTTTGATTTGTTAAATTTTTTTCTATATTTTTTATATAATTTTAAATATTTAGCTGCTCTTTAGCTCGGCTATTAGAAGTACGATAAAGACACTTCAAGTATTTTTTGATCTTCTTTAAATTGTCAACAAATAAATCTTTTAACCTAAGCTCTAACTCTATTATTTTTTAACTTTTTTGCTATTATTTATAAAGATATTCAAAAAAAAATCTTTCTTAGCTTAGATGTTCTTATCGTGTTATTGATAGTTAATAAGATATTTCAATTTAAAAACTGCTACAAATCTTTTTTTTTTGAACAAACGTATATAAAACGTGACACCTTAGTTTTCACATTTATCAACACTCTGAGCAATGTGCTAATATTACACTTTTAGTGTACTAAAAACTATATTCAAGATAATCAAAAAATCAGCATGTGCTTAAGACTACACGACAGAAGTGAAAACTTCATCAAGGCGAGATTAATAATACGAAATACAACTATTTTTTTTGTTCTATATTTATAAAGTGACAACATTTAAAATATATATAATTACTCTGTTAAATTTTGCTCTGCTTATCGGCATTTGTATTGTACTTTTAAAATGAAAAAATAGGTTTGTGATAACTAAAATTTGAAATAACTGCTTTTGATTAGAGAATTGCTAAATATCTTTAAAAAACTCCATCAATCGTTATTCCATATTTTGTTGTGTTTTCATTTGGATCATTCGATATATCGAAATCTCCACTCGAAATTATTGGCAATGTTTGAAGATTTTATTTGAGAAGAGCTGGTTCGGCTTTGGTACAGACAAGTAAATTTTCGAAAGTTTCGAAGAAAGATCGAGTGAGTAAGATAGCGTCAGTGATGGATACTAGAATACTAGAACGTGAGCTGATTAAGGTTCAAAGTTCAAGTGCGTCGAATATACACATTTAATTTCTTATTTAAAATACAAATTACATATACTGATTAGTTTCTAAGTCGTCCATATCATTTAAGAAATACTAGAACTTACTTGAGCGCGAAATATTTTCGCCATTAGTAAGAGACAACTAGTGTCTGTCTCGTGATCCTAACCATACCACGACGATAGATAAAGTTTCATATACGACAACGAATTTTGTCACATTTACATACGCACACATTAAGTAACATAGTGTGAAATAAAACATATTGGCACGGCGCATGGCGTGTTTATGTCAATACTGAATGCGACTAATGCGTCATGCTCTTTCATGTAACGCTCGTCGATCGAGTATAGCAACGACGCGTCGACTATATCTCTCTCGCTCCCTTAGTCGATTCGAGCCGACTTTACCCGATGAGTGTTACATATCTGAGCGTGGCGATTTAATCTCATTTAATACCCACAAAACAAAGTCTCAGCGTACCTAAAGAAGTTTTCACTTCAAAAAGTTATCAAGATTAGTTTTGCCATTATAAATAATAATACCATTTACAAATGTAACAACTTTTTCTAAGTTATTATAAAACAAAATATTTCTGTGTCTATCTCTCCGTTTCTGCGCTCGTTATCTAAAAACCCTTGATTCGATTCACATGATTCTTTTTAGTATAAAAGTACATTATCTGGTTATATTTCAGTGTAAATAACTTTTGCCTATGGGTTCAGTCACATGGACTTAAAACGAAAACCTTATTTTTTGTACATATTTAATATTGCTGAAGGAAATGTTCAAGGAATAATAAAGATCAACACTGGCTTAGGGTCAGAATCGCCAATAGGACCGAAACGGGATTAAGAACGGGAGGAAGATCGTTTAGTAATAATTTTAATGTCAGTGCGTGTGCTCTCGCGGCAGGTAGTACTGTGCATTCCTCTGGGTTGATTTATTAGAAATCGACTGGACAGCGGAAACAGGTTGAAATTGAAAGTGACACCGAGATTGACGTCGCGCTTGACGGCGCGGTCGATCGTGTGAACTCTTCGAGGACTTCATTATACGTCCACGAAGGTGAAGTCGGAAGCGGAAGAATAAATTTTATTATTGAACCTGTAATTTATAAATACATACTTCCTAAACTGTGTAAGCTTCGCTTCATTTTTCTTTATTAATTTGATTAATTTCTGGTCGTTGAATTGAGTATCTACACAAAACGCGCAGGAATTTGGAAATGACTGACTGAACTGTTTTTAAAAGATAAATGTAGGGATAGTGATATGCGTGTCGTTTGAATGATGTAAATACCAGAGTACAAAAGGGTACGTTGCCATTATTTAGTTATCGGCAAAGGATGAATGGAAGTAGACGAACAACACAAATCTTTAGAGCGAATGTATGTGGTGCGAAGGTCAGAAAGGGTTCCCTAGAAAATGTTACGTTAACAGAATCGGATGCGAAACGTGGGAAACTCAGTAAATCTTGCGATACTACAAAAATATACTGTAGTATTTTTTCTATTAGATATGCGTCTCTGTTCTTGTAATAGTGTTTTAATTTTCTGGCCGTTGACATGAAATCTTAAAGAAAGCCAAAAGTTGTTTACGATACGGAGTACATGCTTAACGGCGCGCTGTCGCTCTGCCTTCGGTGTTTTCGTGTCGCAGCCATTATGTAAAGCGTAGAAAGCGAAAAAATAGTAATAAAGATAGCGATGAACGTATAAGTAAGAAATTGCGTAAACTGGAGGAGGACCCGCGCGGGCGTCGACGTCGATCAGTCTCGACGAATGCCGACAAATACCGGGGATCGCCACCTTCACAAACTGTGCACACACTCCGAAGTGCCACCGTATTTATAATAATAACGCGCGCCATAATTTTTAATAAGTTTTTAATAATAGACTAAAGTAATATAAGTCACACTGGTATGTTGATGCGAATGGTTTTCGAGACAAGAAACAAACTAAAAAACCGGAATGAAGTGAAACAATTTCAGTCTGAAATTAATAAATTATTAAGCAAAGGAATGATTTTATCTTGCTCTAGATATGAAAATGACTTTTTGTCCAGTATTTTTTTCGTACCCAAATCGAACGGTGAACAAAGATTTATTATTAATTTAAAAAGGCTTAACAAATATATCAAAATCTAACATTTTAAGACGAAAGATTTGAGAACAATAATTAAAATAATTTAATTGCTTCTTTACAACTCTAGACTTAAGAGATGCACATTGTTTATCCTCTATTCACAAGTAGAAATTTAGGAATTAATGCTAAAACGATCTGTTCGTGAAGTTCTATCATAGTTATGTGAGCTACTTAATTCGAAGCGATTAATAATATCACCAAATTTCTCGCACCCAAAAATAAACTGCAAATCTTGTATACAGAATTATTGTGTTGCTTACAGTACAAGAGGACTTAATTTAATAACAAAGACCGCTACGCCGGCGCGCCGATCCGACCTGAGCTCGTGCGGCGCGGGCGGGAGGCGGACACACTCTTATCGTAAACACCTTTTGGTTTTCTTTAACGTTTCGTGTCGAAGGCCAGAGATGTGAAACGGCACTCCAAGTTAAGTAATATTAATCGCGAGAATTAAGCAGCTCTCACAACTATGATATGACAAGACTTCACGTACTGCTCATTTTGTTTCATCATTAATTATATACATAAAGAAAACCTTTTTAATGATATTTCTTAAGTTTGCCTTTGCTGCGCTATCGACAAAGACCATCAAATGCCACAACGGACATTAACGTTTTTCATATATAGAGTAAGATATTGTCAGTAATAACTTTACCAAGATTCAAACATAAAACGACCTGAAGTAAAGGCTTTATATGTTCTTTCTTTTATTATTACAGAGAAACGCAATTGCGCTCTTATTTCATTTTTCCCAATTGTTGGAATAAATGTCCTTTCAATAAACTCTCCATGGCCGTCTATACAAAGTTTCATAGGTCTAAACCAGATTCACGTATTTTCGAGTTTACGTCGGACACCTCTTCGACTACTTATCCAAACGCAGACTGTGCATCTTCCGATGAACAATAATACTGTTTCTCTACTTTCTCTCTATCGCTTTGAATTGAAACAGAGTCTTAAAAGACGACTTTTAATTTTAAAAGTCATAGATACTGCGTGACATTGGAATTGTAAGGAAGATGAGCTATAAGTGGGACCGGCGCGCCGTCTAAAGTGCCCGGCTGTGGACGCCGAGTGTGCGGGCGCGGGGGCGCGCGGGCGCGCGGGCGCGGTGAGCCGGTACAGCAATAGGAGCTACAACAATCTCGTCAAACATTTTCCTGCACTTCTCTGTTGCTTCATTTTGGTAGGCGTTGATTTATTTTGAAACAGCTACAAGGACCAATGGTGATACTGTTTTAATTTATACTGATGAATTAATTATTCATCGCCAGTGACGATAACGTGAACGCACCGAGACGAATCTCCGTCAAATTTTGTTATCATTTCATGGCGTCTCGTATTAAAGAAGAATCTAATTGTAAGCACTTAAAATCAACAAATTTAGATGAAAAGGCATGTAAAAATCGAAACATATGGAGATCTGCGGTTTTTGCTTTCCCGTCGTGTCGTAATCTTAAGTTTGTATTATGTAGTAGACGACTAAACGCTGTAAATGTTATTTGTTATGAAACATTTTAATTTAAAGAAATATATTTAAATCCTCGGGCCTGCAACCTAGATTGCGCCATTATTCAATTGTGAAATGTCCTCATGTAAACTGTAACACAGAAAGAACTTGTGCTCTGCGCTAAATTGTAAACCTCTGAGACGAGCTTTGTGGGCAGGCTGAGAAAAATAATTGTGGAAGTAGTCATTTTAATGGAGAAAAGGTAAAAGCGACAAACGAAAAATAAGTCTTGACTGTAGAAAATTTCACTTGTGTACATGATAATAATTGTCCAATTATTTGCTTTGAGAACTTTAATAGTGCACGTCGGTCTCTATAGGTACGTATAATATGCACTGAAGAAAGTCTAATATTTAATTATTATTTTTTAAGTTTCCGAAAAAAGGATAAATAATCATTCAATTCGAAAATTTATTGTTTTCAGTCAAATTTTTAAAATCAAAGTTTTATCGAGTGGAAACGTTTTGCGGTTTGATCGATCTTTTATCGACATACGACTTAGAGAAATACCTAACGGCTGACTCGGAAGTCAAATCCGTGACCATTACACATACACTGCTTTTTCTTCGTTTATATACATCTTAGCGAATGTAAATAGCACAAAGAAAATACATAAATATACAAGAGCACAACTGTGACAAATTATCGCCACGCGTTTGAAATTTATAATTATTTTATGATAATAATCCAACGAGACTGCTACAGTAAGTTCCCATTATCGTCACGCGACAAGTGCGAGTACATCACCCGGGCGCACGCGTGATCACAATACGACGCACGGGGTGATAGCGTGTTAACGCTTCCTCTAGCCGTTACCTAATTGGATTCCGGATTAGATCGTGTTCCGGACGCGTCGTATCGGAACTGAACGGAAGCGGTGTTTCTGCGTGAACATCCTGTTTGGTTTCCGACACTGTCTGCCGGAAACTGAGCAGGAATATGTATTTGGTGACGTGCGCGGAACAATCGCCGTGAAAAATTTCCCTTGCATCTAATGTGTTTTATTTGTTAGTTGTATAACTTTGACATTTGGTAGCTGTTAAAACGATAACAATTCTAAAAAATGTGGAAAACAGTTGACCCTAAACGCCAACTCTGCAACTTCCCGCTAATTTTATTCGTTTCGTAGTTATTTCAAAAAAACGGTTTGTTTCGATTTCTTTCGACAACGATTTCTCGCAAACGAATCGACCGATTTTGATCCGGTTTGCGGCAGTAGACGTGTTTTTACGGGGTCAAGAGCTGGTTAGAATTTGATCGATCTAAATTGATCGATTAAGCCATTTTAAAGTTATTTTGATAAAACCACTTTTAACAAAAAATTTTTTCTTATGAAAAGCCCATACGTATGAACAACCCATCCGCTAAGGAAATGTTATATAATGTTGTTTAATTAAGTATATATATATATATATATATATATATATATATATATATATAATTAATACTTAAAAGTATTTATAACGTTCAGGCTCAATGCTCTAGTAATTTGGTCAATAATCATTCCATATGTTGTTTTTGATTTAAGCAATCGACATGTTTATCGCACAAACTCCAGCTGAAGTACTCAGGTGACATTTCACACCGACATATTATCATTATTTTCGACCAGAGCAAAAATTACAGCCACTGCATAAACAGCAGCTTTGTGATATGTGACTACAATTTGAGTCGAAACTGTATAGTCTTACGAAGCATCGAACATAGTGGAAATTCTTTAATCAATTATGGGATGCTCAATTATGGTTGCGTAAAATTGTTAAATATATTACGTTTTTATACTTCACGTAGGGTCGATCAATACCGCTACATTGGAAATGAACGCTCGTCCGCATGCGGGCGGCGCGCGCGCCGCAGGACGGGCCGGCCCGAATACGATTATCGTTACGCTAATTCGCGGGCCTCTGCCGATGAAAGTGGCCCACCCTCTGCCCTCTCGGAGTGTATTAGCCATAAACTGTGTTCTGTTTCGCTATAAATTAGCACGGACGGTCGTTGGTTTCGAAGGTGTTTTATGCGCTTACGCAATTCTCGTCTGCGTCCACAGAACGATACTCGCTTCTGTCACGATCTCGATTTGGATCTCGATCGAGTTTTCGTTATCTTTTCTTTTGAAATGAAACGTATTCTATTTTACGTTTTTAACTACTTTTATATTACATCTCATTAAGAATATTACTATACCCGAGCTGTGAGGTATCATAGGCGAACGCACAGTTTTAGATTTTTTTTTTATTGTAGTTCATGCCAATTGTCGTCCCGGACAAAATTAGGATAAAGTAAAGCTCTTTTTTATGTATTTAAGAGATCGCAAGCGTTCGCAACTTCAAATAACTTATTCCGAAATGTAAATGTAAAATAATCTGCATATAAAAATGAAGTACTAACGGAGTTGTTAACGCATTGATTCAGAACTAAAAAATAGAAGACGTGTCTCCGACCACAGGCTAACTGCCCAATAAAATTTTACTGTAGATAATGCAAATTAAACCAGTTCCTCCGCTGCCCGGCGGCCGCGGGGCTAAGTCAAGCCCTCTATTTGGGGTAATGCTATTGGGGTAAGGCGCCATTATTGGACGCTTGCCTGTAACTATTTGGATAATGTTGGTGATGGTTAGTCTGTGACATTTGACAGACATGTCTATCGGTGGTGGTCTGTGGCTGCCTTAAGAATGTTTTCGTCGCTCTTTGACCATTGCATGACAGCGGCCCGCTTAACGAGGTTATGTTGGTTGTTTTAACGCTCCTTGCATCCTGGTGGATGTGACTGTCGGCAATTTCTTGAGGATGTGCCTGGTTGGCATGAAACGTACGTAGAATTGACAGTTTAACAGTTAGCGGAATAAGATAATTATAAAAAATAAATAACACTTGCTTAGGTGTTCGATATCTGCCAATCCTCTGGAATCAATATTCAATCATTTGGATAGAGATTCGTAGTGGAGAGGCAGATTCGAGGGTCAGCGGTGGGTTGCATGCTGCATGTTAATGCATGTAGCAGGCAAGCGTCTACTATGGATTTCCGCGAATTAACACCTCACACAATACAATATTTAAAAAACCTCATTTTATTCGTGTTTTCAGGCAATGAATTAGAATTAGAATGCGAAGGTAAATTTAGCTACTATCGACACGATTATATTAGCATAGTTGGAAAATCGGGCGTTCCCAAATCCAGAAGACCCCGGTTCGATTTCACATGGATTAGTTTTTCAAGTTTTCTACTGTTTTATTTCCATGTTTTTTTTTTATGAAATAAACTATTATTGGAAGCAACTAACTGCTTTATCGACACAGTGACACTAAAGCTACTTGGCAATAGACGACGTTGTTAAGCAACACTAAGCCAAACTGTGATGATAAAAATATATACTTACATAATTCATTGATAAACTGTAAAAAAGTACTTGTTTCTTATAAATGTTCAATTAATTGCAGTCGTATATTTTTATTTAAATAACCAGTTAATATTTTATTGTTATGTCGGCAACATCAAAAATATTATTTCTATTTCATCAGTATGTAATTCATATCTAAATATTTTTTCCAAAAACACACGATTTACCGAAAAAAACGAGCGAAATTCGGTCATCCATGTGCTTTATATTGAAGAAAAAAAAATATCTAACGGTAGTACCTCGACCGTATTTAGTTATTTTTTACGCAATACTTTGATTTTTAATTTCTACAAAGGTAGTTAGAACTTCTTTCTTTTTGTCCAATGCATTGACAAAATTGTTTCATATTGCCTAGCTTGATGAAGAGTGGTTGAAGTGTAATTCTATTTACATCTATCAATAGCTTGTTTGCAAAGTTAGCTTTATCAACGGTTAATTTATTTTCTCATAAGCTATGTTTTGTTTTCAATAGGTTTCTTTTGCTCGACTATCCGAAAGGAAGATAAAGCAATGGAATGCAACATGCGCGAAGGAATTGCGCATTGAATGCGCTTAATCGTTTAAGACGAATTGTATATTGAATATTGCAATTGTAAATTACAATAATTGAAGAACTACAGCCAATCTAATATTATCGAGGTCTTATTTGTAAATTTTACGTTCTGAAATGCTGAAAGTCAGAAAAAATATCAGAGCAACACAGTTTTTTTTTCTTGAGCTGTTTTCGTTTGGTATTCTTCTATCGTGTTCAAAAAAAACCAATATTTACTCGCACTATTCGTTTCGCATTTTATCAGCGACATGCCCATCAGATTACGAGAATAGAAGACAGAATTGTAATTATTTAGTTCAAAGCTTGTATTGTATAGATATCATTCAATTATTTTATCTAAGTCTGCTGTTTGGAGAGTTTATGGAAAAGGATGAAAATATATTATGCTTATATATACGCATTTCAATAACGTCACAACAAATTCATTTACTTATTTACAATACCGAAATTAGATATGTAAATTGTTATGCTTATGCCCAAGGACAATTATGATCTTTTATGGTATCTTTATTTCTTTAAAAGCGCCGTGTTGCGTGTACTCGCTATAAATTGTAAATGAACGTTCTATCGGTGGAGCGCCTTGAATTCAAGAAGACGCACGTGAACGGCGGCAGGTCTCTGTTAGTTTTGTGGCGAAGTTAGCAGATGCTTGTTTTTGCACAACACCTTGTACGAGACGTAAGCGCAGCCCCGGGCGAACGCGTTAATATTGGACTATTGACATTACGATTCCGAAACGAACGTAGGAAATTACGAGGCTCGAAAGAAATTGCCTTCCCAAAACCCATCGAGAAGCTATTACAAATATAATATGTATCTTTCCATATTTGGGGGTATTTACAAAACACGCAGCGTAATTATTTAAGAAGAACCAAGGTAAAATTTTTGTTGTTTATTCTTCAATATTGTTTTCTTGTAGCCGATTTATGTTCTGGCCATTGTTTATATAGATCCAGTGGTGACAAAATAAAAGCATTAACTTATTTTAGGAAATAAACCTTTTGTGTTTATACGATCACGCATATGTCTCCCTATAATTCCATTTTTCAAAGACCGTGAATTAGGTGAACTTTAATTTTTGCACGGTCTTAAACTATATCTTCGGTGCGTTTGTTTGTGATCGTGTAACTTTTAAACAACTTTCATTAAATTTGTGCTCTCGAAACGATGGTTTATTTAGCTATCCTAAGTAATCAAATCGTTAAAAATATGCTATATTTTAGAAGAAACATTGCTCAATATTTACAATACTTGTTCTATTCCCTCTTGTGATGAGGAGGCAAAATTTCACAACTACACCCACAGATCCATGTTTGTGGGGAAAATGAGGGTCAAACCACTAATAGATGCTAAGAAATGACTGTACCGGCCATGCTGTTAGCACGAAAGTCGTGATGGCTTCACCGAACGCGGCCGGACAGCACACGGCAGTACTGACGGTGTGTGATTTGCCCTATGGACAAATAGAAAATTCTTCTAGCGAATAAGAATCCCTAAAGGAATCATCTCGGCATAGGAAGTAACTGAGACACCATCATGGGTTGAGCCTATTTGTATATCCAGGCACGGGAATGTCCCGGGTCTTGTTTAGGCCTTTTTGACTATGGGAGCCGTATTCCTACTGTTTAAGCATTGGATTTTTTTACTCAATAAGCCTTTCGACCTCGGTTGTAAGGGCATTAGGCGGATCTGTTAGTACTTTCCGTGGTCTGCGGATGGTATGATAAGAGGGTGGTGCGTCGTAAGAGTCTGCTGAAGAAAGAAGAAAGAGGATTATGGTGGAGTCTGCAAAAATGAAGAAGCGCTTAGATATGTCCTTTATATATTTTGAGATCATGCAAGGTTGCAGATCCCTAAAAAGTACTAAATGCTTAACAGATCGAGGGGTTCGTGGCTACTCGGCAAAGTCATTTTGGACTAAATGAGGCTTCTACAGTGCAGTCGGGGCGGCGTGCGCATACACAGGAAACGCGTGCGTCATCGCCGATCTTATGCACATTGTGTATGTAGCACGTTTATTGGATAATTAAAGATCATTTTTTTCTACCCAATATACCGTAGAAGCGTGATCGATAGACAATTGCTATTTTCCTAACGCGCTAGATGTGGTCCCGGTAATGAAGATTGCTATCGAGCGTGATACCTAAACATTTTTAGTTAAATTGTCATGGAATGGCTATATTTGAGAGCGAAGGAGTAGTGTTTCAAACGTCTATGAATGGACTCCTATTCTGTTTAATCTTGAAGTAAATGGTTATTGACTTTTTCGGATTAATCTCTATTCCCTAGACTAGGCACCATGAACCCAACTATTGAATGACCTTCTGAAGGTGAGGGTGCTTTTGAGTTGCCTACCTTGCGATATCGTCTGCGAAGGGCATGAATTTGATGCCTTACATCTGACGTGGTATGTCGTTTGTCTACGCGGAGTCTAAAAGGGGGGAGAGCCTGAAAAGACTCACTCTGATGAGTTTCCAAGTCAAATTTGTATTTTCGTGTTGGATTACAAATTACATATTTTTAATGTAACTTTAAATAATGTGCATGAGACGATCGAGAACTTGATGTTTATGTGTGATCCTGCGTACCATACTTTATAATAGGCTTTAACTACATAGAAAAAGACAACTATATTTTGTTGGTTGGTGGTGAAACCCCACCTGTGATATTTGACTAGTCGGAGGACTTGTTATGAACATGAGCGCATAAAGGGAAAGCCGAACTGTTAGTGTATAATAAGACCTTTCATGAAAAGGTAATTATAAGCAAGAATACTTAAGTTATTAACAAATTTTATATTTTTTAATTAAAATTATTTATACTCGCAATATATGTTAATTTAGTGCCAAAAAAATGTGAAGTTTGAACGTCATTAGTGATATTGTGGTTGAGTTATGAAAAATAACTATTTATAAACCTTTAATATGAATAATTTTTATTTATAAATTTTATTATAATTGGTATAAAAAATGAAAGAATTGGTTCCATGTGCATGCGGGTATAACCGCGGGCGCAGATTACTGTAATATTAATGTTACTGCGTACAAGTAGTGCTCCTCTACGCACACAGGCTCACCTTTGGGTGGGCGGAAACACCCCTCACCGCCCATAAGCGCCTTTACATTTCCGTATGTTTGTTTTTTTTTACATAAAAAAATATATTTACATAAAAAGTTCGCGTGGTCAAAAATAGAAAATTTATTTGTGTTGCAAAATTTCTGCGAACGTATTGCACAGACAAAAAATCAGATCATTTATCGGAGACGGCAGAATATTGTCTGTCAGGCGAGGTATTACAGGTCAAATGTGGTGCTAATAATTATGAAAGTATTAACATTTTTGTGAAAAATACAAAAGGATTTCATATATAATAATTACTAATGTTACTTTAAATATTATTTTAAATCCACATTTCATTTTCAATCACACAAATCATAATTTAAGAAATCAGAGTATAGAATAACTAGGATTAATAGGTTATCAGAAATTCAATCAAAATAACTTCATGTCCCATAGCTTGCTCTACACAGGAATTTGAAGGAAATAATAATAAAGCTTACTTATTTTCTATAGTAAGTTAACGTACTGTAAGTTCAAGTAAAAAAGTAATAATAAATATTTTTTTTTTCACATGAACCCGCTCTGGGTATAGATCTACTGTTTCCATTTTTCAGTCTCGCGCTGTCAACATCCAGTCGCTATCGCCTATTTTTCTTAATTTTATCGACCCAGCTATCTTTAAGTCTGCCTTTACTTCTTTTTCCGCTAGGACCTGTCCATCCGTTGGGTCGTCTTGTCCGTCTTTTGTCTGTAATCCCGGCTAAGTTCTGCCTATCTCTATTTTAGCTATTGTGCCTTTTGTGTTGTTTAAAAGAAAACATGCTGTTAAAGAAATTTTATTGATAGGTTTTTTTGAGTTTGATTGATACGGCTAAACTTAGATCGTATCCTACATTGGTCCTTTCAAAGGACACTTGCACCGAATTATAAACCATTTTTCGATACCAAAACTATAATGTCTTTGGAAATAGCCTACAAGCCATTACTGTCATTTTAATGAGTCGTCAATTCACTGTAATGCTCATTGAATACCGAAACAGAACGAACGTAGGAAAATAATAAACTGAAATGTAATATCGAACGAGCATCGAATCAAAAGCGTTACGGTAAGACTTTACGAGGTGTCTTTACTGCGGCGCCTCGGAGCTCACTGGACGAAAATTAGATTATAAAGCCCAGGATTGGGTAGGCACTAGCGCGCGACGCCCTGCGCACGACGCTAAGTGCCTCGTAAAATGCGCAAAACATAGCCCACTACGTACTGTATTTATATTTGTGAGATTTTCTACAGGTTTTACTCCGAAATTAATCATTATGTATAGGTAAGATTTAGCTGTTAATAACTATTTAATTTACATTTTTGGTCTAAAGGCCGACGAAACGAGTAAATTTTAGTAGATATGGATTAATAGTGGAAAAGGACATCATATTATAATTCCTGATACACTCATAAACGTACGTCCATAAACGACAAACGATATATCCAGTCCAGTCCATGGTTCATTCTAAAACGTAATATTATGCTAGATTTAAAGCGAAATAGAGTTGGCTTTTAGAAATGCGATAAATGTACGAATTAAATGATAATGCAGGATATCCTGGCTTTTTTGTAACGATCAAGCCTTTGCTATTCTCACATATATTTTTTCGTAAACATTTCATTTCGTGTGGACACTTGTATATTCCATAAATCACGTCCTCGTTCGTCTCGCCCGTTCATTTCCCGACCCGCGCAGTGTATCGCTCTGAGACTTTGTTTGCATTCACAGTTTGTACTCGCGTATCTGCGTAACAGCGCCTACTTATACCGTCGGGCGCTTCTAAATTGCTTCAAAAGCTTCTAATTCAAGAGCAGTGCAATGCCCCACACCATTTACTCGAGTCGTAAAATACGAAGGTGTTACATTTAAATTGCAGTCTCCACATTTGTTACAAATTTTATCAATATATTACAACCTGTTGTAAAAAACTACGATAGGAGATTCACCAACACCACCATACTACATTAGGTGGTAATGCTATACCAAACTCTCCCTCTGGCATTGCTGTCACCGTTACTGTCGTTGACTGCTTGCTTACAAGAGCTGGCTATAGAACAAGCAGTATCCTGCCACAGGACGATCGTCGCAATAGCTTGCTAACATCTCTAGCTATCTTTTACAGCATTGATGCGAATTTACGAGACATCTCAGTTTTTACTTATGAAGCAAAAGTAACATACAATAATATTCGCACACTACGTCCTCTCAGTTGCCTTTTACCTCGTGCTGGTTGAATTAGTTGTCTAGAAAGTTGTTACGTCGTCTCTTGGGAACTTAGAACCATCAAGAAATCGAATTTGATGTGTTTATTGCATCCAAATTATGGTATAATGCCCTAAAGCTTAAGTTAGTTTAGAAAACGATAAATAACTATAAGAGGCGGATAGATTGTCGGCTGTGCTCTGCCATGTGTCGCATCGGTGCGACATGTGTGCTATCGGAAAATTGTCACAGAACGATATCAAAAACTTATTATATTTAATCAATGAATTATAAACAACAATAAAAAAATGCGCATAATGAACTGGCTAATTGCGGCACTGACTTCCAATCCACGAAAATTATGCACCTGTTTCCTAAGTGTTGAATTTTATGACTAGACTCGTAAAGGACATCGAATAAAATTATTATATCGCTGACATTTTGTCGTCAATACTCGCTCCGTTACTCGCAGATAAATTGCACTTGCAAAATTATATTCATTTCAGTTTAAAAATGCCTCTACATTCTTAAATATTTCGCTGTATGTTTTAAGCATGTGACTAATTGTTATCACAGTTTTGTCTATGAATACAATTTCAACACCTCTGAGGAAGAAAAGAAGAAATAGGTAGCTAAAAATATAAAATTAGCGTCAAATTAGCGGTTTTTCTACTTTGTCATTAGCGTCAAGTGTTCCATCTTTTAGCACTCATACTAATGTGCTTGAAAATGTAAATCACGACTTCGAGGAGGTACGTGTGATTTTTCTTTGGCTTTCTTAACGAAATCGATGACATTGACAGACGACGGGGTGCGCCCGTGTCGCGCGGACGTCTGCGGCCGCGCTCTCGCTCAGTGCGCCTCTAGGTGCCGTCACTTTCGACCGCCTGATGGTCCGTCCCATCGCCCGCGCCGACCCGACCGCCGCCCTTACGGCCGTACTCGAAGTACTGGCGTGTCACAAATCGTCACATTCCACGGCCTGGAACGAGCATTGTTTATTATAAATTTATAAAAAAATGATCGATAATTAGTGAAGACAAAATAGACTAAGCCGATTTCAGGTGATTTTTCAGCTTATATTTGAGATAAGTGAGGACAAATCTTTCGTGTCGATCTGTATACGGCGGTCAGGTTACGTCCTGGAGAAGCGAATTAACTAAAACCAAAATTATATTTGTTAACCTATCGCGTTCTACCTGTGGATTTCTTAATGCGTTAATAAAAATGCTGTCATTGGTAGGAATACTCAAACATAATAAAGTTTTTTTTGTATGGTCTGAAGTTCTTTTAATAGAAAACCTTACTAATAACATGTCATAATTTTTATACCGTTATTATCCTAATTGTTGAAGATAAGTTAAAATGAAATTAGTGGACGATCGATTCCGTCTTTATAACATTTTTAGAATAGAATAAACAAGTTCAGGAACACCCCTAGAGCGCACACGAGCGTGTGTTTAATACATGGAATGTAATCTTGTTTCAGAAGACGACGCGCAGCTGGATCGAGAGCACGTTCCAGAAGCGGGAGTGCAAGTACTTCGTGCCCAGCGCCAAGGACGACAATGTGTACGTTTCATATATTTGATTAACTTGGTCCCTTTGACAGTATTGCTGTGACGCGTCAAAGTTAATGAGTATTTATTAAATTGAATTCCTCTATAACGGGTAGTTCAATGACGTGTGCGAAACGGAAAAGAGATGTGGGAACTCGGATATAAAACGAACATGTGAAGAGTTTATTATCACACAAAAAACGTGCACTCGTTATGTTGGGTGGACAACATTTTGCAGCTGGAAACGATATTTAATCAAGTTAATAACAAAGTAAATAATTAGATAAATCACATTTTAAGTACTAAAAGCAAACCGTCAAATATTCGCAGTTCCATTTAATTTTATAGTGTACTACTTCTAGAGGCGCTAGATCTTTTCATAATTAATTACTGATTGATAAGTTTCACTATTAAGTTAATAACTCTTAATCGTCTCACCGGTGATGGTCCATAACGCCGCCGCGCTAATGCGTCACAATCGCACAGAGGAGAGGCGGGCGCGCAGCACGCGCGAACACCTCCTTCCAGTGCCAAAGAAAGCAACATCATTTTTTTGCAAAAAAAAAATGTAAACGTATTTATTTTCTGGCGAAAAATACTTTCTAGTATGTTCATAATTAATTTTACGTCTTTAATTTTGAAATAACGTCCGATCTCATTTTACACGCAGTATAAACAGAAAAAAATTGTGTTGAATTTTTTAAATTTTGTAAAAAAAAATATTATTTGTCAAAAAAACGCTAGTAATTTAGAAGATAATGGGGATTAATCACTTTTCATCTATTTTCATAAGTAATACCGTTTATTTTAGTATTATGAAGTAAAAAATAAACGAAACATGTATTTGGATCCTCACCAGCCCTTGCATTCAATATGCTATACGGTACGTCGGCAAAAGTTGGTTTTTCTAAATTTCATAATTTGCCTCCTAAAAATAACCCTCATATTTAAAATTAATTTGTTTACATTACACGTCACAGATATATACGTGCACAAACTTTACGACTTAACCGATCTTATTTTGGACCAGGTATTTGGCTGTGACAGACAGCGAGACACACAATTGATCCTATGAGTGTTCCGTTTTTTTTTTCTTTGGACTTGCAGAACCTTAAAAATAATTTTGAACTCGATAAAGTTCATGAATAATCTTTTTGTTGAGAAATATATATAAGTAGCTATGACTGGAAGCAGAATTTTTATCCATAAATAAAAAAAGAGATGCTTTTAGAAGGCGACTTCTGTTTAATATTTATTTCTATGAACGATCCTGCATTCCAGTCTTTAGTTACAAATTTTAGTTAAGAATAATCTTATGAAAAATTTATGTACCTAATGTAATTGGAGATGCTTGTTTGTTGTGTTTCTAGAGTTTTTCTCTTATCCTGTAATAATTATAAAATTATGTTTAGATGCACAGACACCGACTATTATACAATACCTGTGCCGCTCCTTACTTCTGTATCAGTTTATTAGTAAAATTCGCCAAAATACCTGTCATCTGCTTGGTCTTTCTGCTTTATCTCTTTCTCTCTCTCTCTGCTAAACGTTACACACTCGAACTTAAAGGTCGTTTTAACGGTTTATACATATGCTTCCTCGCCGTCCGTAAACCACTTTCTTTTTAGTTGTTCTTTTATTTTACGTAATAAATAGAAATCACATGGTACGAGTTCAGGGCTGTAAAAAGGCTGAGTCAGCATTTCTATACTTAACGTCCTTAATTTGTTAGTTGTCTGTCCAGCCGTACGTGGTGAGACTTTATTATGATGAAGGAGAATCCTACTGCTTTTCCTAGAACTGTTCCCAAAACAAGAAGCAAGCAATCGTTAGTGTACCAGCCTATAGTGACTCTCTTAATATCTTCTAAAACAATTATTGCACAATGACCCGTCATTCCGATAAAAGGGGCCACCATCTTTTCCCGCCGCTTCGATCTCATTTTACTTTAGTAGGCAAATCCTCGAAAGGAAGGAAACATCCACTGAACAGACTGTCTTTTGATTTCAGGATCATAGCAGTAAAACCAGCTATTGATATCTGTAACTATGTCGTATACAGAATTTGAGTCACCATCTGCAGATCATTGCACCATTTGGCTTCATCAATTATCGCGACACACGTTTTTGAGCTTCGGTCAAATTATGAAGTATCCACCGAATACAAAGCTTCCTGACCACTAAATATTTCGAAACGATTTTATGCGCTTGACTCATAACGATACCTAAGATTGTCCGAATTGGCTAGTAGATTCCTCGTTCGTCAGTCTCTATCATGAGCCATACAACACTGATGTTGTCTTCGGTTGTCGCCGTAGAAGGGCGTCCCTCACGTACGTTGTCATCCAGATTAGTACGACCACGTTTGAACTCATTAAACCAGTTCTAAAAAGTAGCAAAGAATGGATTTTTAACTTCCCGCTAAGAAAAGTGAAAATTTTCTAAAATTTTCGGGAAGTGATTGGTTTCACTCCATTTTGCAAAAATCGAGTTCTCATCATATCTCGACGTTCTGAGAGTCTAGGAAGCTTTCCTGATCATCCCTGATATGATGTCCGTATGTCTGCGTGTGTGTGTGTGTTTGTATGTGTGGATGTATGTTAACCTCTTATAACTTTTAAACGGCTTGACCGAATCGAGCCCACTAACCAGCGTTCCAAAGAGTTTCACCAAACTTAGATTTTCTGAAAGTTTAGGTCGATTTGGACCGGTAGATTTTGAGAAATTTTCAAAAAACTAAGAAAATAAATTTTTTTTTAATGATTTTTTCAAAATAACTTTAAAATGGCTTGACCGATCAATTCCAAAATCTAATCAGCTCTTAACCTATTTGTGAGAAATCGTTGTCGAAAGAAATCGAAAAAAACAGTTTTTTTGGAATAACTACGAAATGGCTTGACTGATCGATTTCAAATTCTAACCAGCTCTTTACCCTGTAAAAACACGTCGATTGCCGAAAACCGGGTCATTCGTTTCAAATCAGTTGATTCGTTTGCGAGAAATCGTTGTCGAAAGAAATCCAAACAAACCGTTTTTTTACTCAAAAAATCGCGCCAAATCCAGTATATTTTCGAGTGTTTTGAACTCGAAAATAGCGGGAAGTTTCAGGGTTGGCCTACAGGGTTAACCTATTTTTTTTTATGTTACCAATATGGAACAATTTTCTTTATATTGCCAATTTGTAAAAACAAACGATAAATTGAAGCAATGTATATATATAATAAAGTTGGCAAGAGTTCCATTTTTAATCTTTCGAGACAAAATGGCAAAAATGGAACCCTTATAGTTTCATCATGTCCGTCCGTCCGTGTGTCACAGGCATTTTCCTCAAAAACTGCAAAATATATATTAATTAAATTCCAAACGTAGGTGTCATGTTTAAGCCGCTATTTAGTTTAGTAGTTAAATAACAAAAATGAATATTTCTAGAGGGGCACTCCATAATATAGCAGAAGTTGAAGTTTACCAACGTATATCATATATTTCGACAGCTCTATTAAAAAAAAATAATGTTTCTAAATTTTTTTTCTGATTACATGAATAATTTCGGAAACAATCGTTCCGAAAGTTGCAGAAATTGTGTCCTGCCCCTCTATTTTCTAAACATTGTGTCCAAATAATTTGAAAAATAAACAAAGGAAACACATAATAAATACTTTCAAGGAAAATTATTTTTAATATAGTCGGATATACTGTTTTTGAGTTATTATCGAAAAATTGCGCTTTTTGGCAAAATTGGTTGCCTGTAAAGTCGGTATACGGGCGAAAGTTTTACGTGACAACGACTTTGAGTGGTAAAATCATTTTAATGTGAATATTCATTCGTATAGTAGGAAGAAGGATGAAATAATAGTAACAATTTAAAACATTTATTTATACAAAGAATTATATTTAAAACATTAATTTATACAAAGAATCTCGCAATGAATTTCATATTAACAAAATTTTATTTTACCTTTACACATACATACGTATTTATATACAAATATAACTACCTTCACATTATCACTACACAATCGTTTTACAATTAACTGGCAACGTAAACTTGTATGCAGGCGCCTAAGCGAAATAGAAGCGCAAGACATGAACCGGTGTGTATGCCTATCTCTCTCACTCTCTCTCGCTCTGTCTCTCTCTCGCTCTTAGGCGGGCTAACTGTGCTCGAGTGGAAGGGACGCGTGCCTTTCACTTTTATGTCTGTCTCTCTCGCTCTTAGGCGGGCTAACCATGCCCGAGTGGAAGGGACGCGTGCCTCACTCGCTCTCATTGTGAGCGCATAACGTGAGCGGAGCGTAA
This sequence comes from Eumeta japonica, assembly GCA_005406025.1. Taxonomy (NCBI): domain Eukaryota; kingdom Metazoa; phylum Arthropoda; class Insecta; order Lepidoptera; family Psychidae; genus Eumeta; species Eumeta japonica. The sequence continues at coordinate 13,914 of BGZK01002155.1, read as the reverse complement.
CGCAGTTTCTTGAAGTGTCACCCGGCAAACCAATTTATAAGACGTTGTCACGTCAAAAATATGTAAATGCCATGAAAAAACGCTCTTTTGCTGCTGCACTTTATTGTAGTTTACACTAGTTTCATAGTAACAGTCGACCTTCGTATAAGTGTCACCTTCGTGTGTTTGACAACATTCCAAGTAATGAAGTCGTATCATATCATATAAAGTGTTGATAACATTTGATTGTGGATATTCATAAATCATAAACATTAAGAATCATTGAGTTCAACCTAACAATGGTTGTTTAAAATTCCTTATATCTCATCTATGAACGCGTAATTGTCGGGTGGCGCCCATTATCAAAATACATACATCAAACAAAGTTATATTTGTTTACCGAAAATGTAGATCACATGCTACTCGTACGTGTCTCAGAGGTCACAACAATTGAAGACGATACAGCCTGAATTGCTCCCTTCATTTGTATGTGATAGTAGTACCTGGCCCAACCGAATTTGCTCAGCGTCTGTCGAATTTGCTATGGGAACGTAAACAACTTCGCTAGGGAAAAGTTACCCATGTTCATTTCCAGCAATATTAAATTGTAAAATTTACCTGCGTATTTTATATTTGTAGTGCCACCTCTAATTTATATGATATAGTGCGCATCGCAGTCGAGAGAGTACAGCAACGACCCCGACACCTCAGCGCGGACGAGCCGCTGAGAGCGCGATGTTAGGCCGCTTGCGAAATCTTCGTGGCACACTGGCGTATTTATTATATGAATATGGTCTGTAATAAACATATATATCGGCAGCTAGTCATTCAGCAGACAGTATAAGATACATTATTAATTTATTTATGAAGACCATGTGCGTACTTATGTTGCACATTAGATTCACGTGAAATCAAACTTCTGGTCCACATCAATCGTCGGTGTGAGCGGCGTGCACATAATGACACCTATTTAAAAGGTAATGACGAATAATGCAACAAATGCGCAATGGGGAAGCAGTCAAGCAACATATGATAGAAAATAATTTGATTATTTTTGTATCAAATGTTGTAATAGGGTGCTTTTTTTTAATATTTTAGACTATCGAAGAAAATATCCAAACTTAAAATGCGCAATAGGCTATTACGATTAGAAAAAATTACTGAAGGGTGTAATGGTGATCTAAGTTGTTTAGATACACAAAGACATTTTTTTTAAGCTTTGGCGTTGTAATTTGTTGATAACTGTTTTTTGTAATGTAATCTCAAGGTACATTCTACAATTGTTAAGTTTCGTGATATTTAGAAGGGTTACATTATAAAATTAAACAATAATCACGATCTTAAGTACTTGCGTGCGCAATCCAAATGGTTTAGAAACACAAATATAACTTATTCACATTTTGAACATAGAATCAGAAACTGAAATGGTATTAATGAATATATCTATCTTAAAATCTTTAGTTTCTGAAAAGTTTACGAAGTCATTGAAACTTAAAATTGAGAATATAAAATCTGTTAAGCGACAAAAAGAGTTAAGAAAGTGTATACATGAGTTCGCCTACGATAACGTGAAAATTGCTATCTTGAAATTAGAGAACGGTTTACTGAAAATAATCTGCTTATTAATGGATTTAAAAAATGCGCAACATTTTCCTTTAGAAAGTGAGATATGAATCCGGAACTATTTCCGTAAGAAACGAGGAATTAAGTTCGTCAATACGCCCGTATTCTGGGCGTCGTTCTGGATAAAGTTTTAACGGGGTCGTGGCACTCGTAAGTTGGCGAAAACTCTCAGCTCTGCCGCCCGTGCGTTTAAAGCGATACAAAATCCTTCAGACATCGAGGCCGCTGCGTCGTCCTGCTTTGCTGTGCCGCGCCCGGCCGCCGGTCGTACACGCCGTGCGCCGTGCTCGGCGCGTGCCGCGGCCGTTCGTAGAATTGCCACGCTGCAGAAGCGTCCCGTTCGCGTGACTTACAAGCGAGAGCCTCGTGTGTATCTTAGGAGTAAATTTAAAGAAATTGGAAAAGAATGCTTATTCTCGCATTTCAATTTATATGAAAATTTATTATTTAAAGAAAAAAAATGTTTAAGAGAAATAGTGATAGACATGAATTTAGTATTAGAAATTAAAACAAAATGTGCTTTCGTGGTTATCGACCATGCAAAGACACGAATTTAAGGGGCTCTGTGTGTGTATGTTCAATAAGATCCCTATGGATATATGTGATTTATCCGTATATAAAGTTAGGATCATTATTAACCATATACTTAGCGAAAAAGGGAATCATACAATTTCAGTTTTTTTTTGTAATATTATTGTGAATTTAAATATATGAATATGAGTTTTTGTTATGAATATGCATGATAAAAATAGAAAAGAGCTAAACGCCCTTATCCCTACCCGTTCTTCTTGAAGGAAGATTGCCTTCCCAATTAGTGGTAAAGTATAAATTAATAAAAGATTATTATATGTCGTATTTCAATTGTTATAAAATAACCTATACCTATTACAAATTTATTTTTAATTTGAATTCTATGGCGCAAAAATTGAACAATCTGTAAGCGTCATTACACATTCGAATTTGAAGCAAAAAAGATAAGTACCTGATGTCTGGACACTTTTCGTTATTCACCGAAAAACGAAGACGGGTGTACTATATACATGCAAGAGAAATATAAAGCGATAACTATTTCTGTCCGCGACGATACAGGGTTTAACCTATTCAATGATGTAAAGAAAACCAATGATATATTTATTGCTATTTTAATCCTTATCGTAAAAAATAAGATTTTTCTTTATTTGTGGCTCTGTGTCTATTGTTTATCTTGTGCTTAACGTAGGTGTCTAATGCAATAGTACGTAGGCAGCAAGAAAGACCGACGGGTTCTTGCTTGATTTCTTGTTTGGCCGAACACCATTGCCAGGTTTATAAAATAGTGATCAATCTTTTTTTTCGTAAAGATGTATTTTTCGGTTTCAATATCTATCACAATAAAACAACGAAAAATTTTTAAAATTAATTTATAATCAACTTCAGGATTATAAATTAATCCACTCGTCGCCGCTCGGGTAAGAAGTAACGTAATTACGGGCCGTTGTGAATGCCTGCTTCTCCTAAACAACTGATAAGTGATGGTTAAACTGTCATTTCAGTATTTGATTTAACTTCCAGAAACGAATCGATTCAAATCAGAAATAAATAACGCTCACAAAATCGATACTGCAATCCTCGCCATTTGGCCTTTTTCTAACGAGGGACATTCATGTATTAATTAAAACAAAGCATGTATTAGTCATTGACTAATTCTTGGAATTCCTTATTTTCACTTGCCGGTTGATCATTAAATCAACTATGATTGTAAGCATCGCATTTAGCTGCGATTTCTGCAAAGAAATTACTTTCATCGGTTTTCAAATGTGGGACAACGTAACACAACTTGTATAAATATGTCGACTAAGATTTTATTGGGTAATAGAAATTTTATCATACTCAATTATTGTTTTTGTTCAAGTTTCGGTATTTTTTTGATACTGTACCTAAAACAGTGAATTAAAACTCTCGGTATGACCTAAATGATGTCTCCGCGCAAAAATAACATTTTAATTCTGGGTCAAGCCCACACGACGACCTTGCGTTATCTTTTATCTTATCAATTTATGAAATTAATTAGGTGATCAACATAAAGAAAGTAAATGTAGCACAGAATTCCTATTTATTTTTTTTATACATCGAAATTGTTTTTAACGCTATTATTAAAAAAGAATAATAAAAGAAACACACCCCTCGTGAAAGTGCCATTTCGTCTTATAAAAATCACCGACGTTGGACATTTACTTGGTTAAATTAGTATTTGACGTGACGTCCGGCGCGCCCCGAGGAACGTGAAACAGCTCTTGGGCACGTGGGCGCACCCCGCGGGCTGTCTCCACGGTGCGGACCCCAGAGGACGTCCAGCTCACTGCGGGACACTCGCTCACTCAATTTTATAGAATCCATTTCGAAAATCATAAATAAGTTGGAAAGTTAATAAAACTTTACTAGAGGACTTCTGTAAAACTGCGGTTCAGCGGCAAGAATTTCGATTCTTCTTATGTTATTCTTCAAAAATCTATTTTATAGTATTCTTTAGTGTTCCTGTAATAATGTAATATGAATATATTGAATTGTAACTTAATTTGAAATAAAATATTAATTAATTTAATCTCAAAATGCTTAAAACTTGGCAGAATGAACTTGGCAGATTGATCAGTGTCGTCAACTGATTTCAATTCTAGACGGGTGTTGCCACTGTTATTATAATGGGATACATTTAAGTAATTACAGAATGGTGCTCATTGTAATGCATTCCCGTAAGTTTTGTAGTGCATTATCAATATAAGACTAATTGCCATGAAATTTAATCTAAATTTTCATCTCTCGTCATGCGATTAATTTGGTCCGCTGAATTTCCCTTAGACGTGGCTGATAGTCTCTCCCGGACGGGCCGTCAGCGCCCGGCGACGCCGCGTCGAGTCATTACGTCATCGCAATGAGTACGGCTCCGTTGACGCGCTCGTGGTTACATGCGGGCTTGTATAAAAATGACAGCACACATTTATTATGCACTAACCTTTCTCAGCCAATTTGTCTGAGGATAAATGTTAAATTAACAATTATTGTTCAATTTTTTTTATTTACATACGATTACGATATCAAATTACTATACTTGTCTATACTTTTTTTTTTATATACTATATATTCTATCTTCTGTTATAAGATATAATCTACCTGTAGAGGTAGATTATATCTTTGTGTGTTTTGTGTAGACAAAACCGATTGCAATCAGATCCGCAGTTTGAGTGTTATTGAAGAACAAACGTAGCAACAAACACGCTTTCGCATTTATTGTACTGTAATAGATATTGTTAGAGAATAGTTCCCAAACCACTAACCTTTATTTATCAATTCGAATTTTTTGCGTAAATCAACTTCAACTCTACATTACTCAGGTAAGTCTAGGAAACAAAAACATTAAGTAAAACAAAAAATCCAAATCTAGGGAAATATACGGAATTCTGGAGTCATTTCGGCATTTCCATATTTGTTGCATTCTGAGAAGATTTTTGATGTTAGTCGCACATCTGTGTGAATAAAATTATTAATGTGTTATGTTTAAAAATTATGGATAAACGTATCATTCCATTAAATTGCATTGTGTTCATTAATTAAATTGAACGTGTTTGTGTGAATGTTAAGTGTATTCAGATGTTGCACTAAAAGATATGTTTTGAAAACCGAGTTGTTTTAGACCACTAAAATTTATTATCAAGTATTACATGAAATGCCGGAAAAAAACAATGGCGTCGGTATAAAAACAAATGAAAAAGAAAGCTCTATATTGCCACTCTAAACTGCCTTACGCTAAAAGTCAAGAGAGACTAACCGAATTGGAACTGGCGCTCTCAAACATTAAGTGGGATATACTAGGTTTGAGCGAAGTTAGAAGGTTAGGAGAGAGCATCGAAGACCATAATGAATACATTTTATATTATAAAGGCGAAACAAAAGGTAGCTATGGAGTTGGTTTCATGGTTAAAAAATACCTAGAAAAAAGCATAGAAGAGTTCAAGGGTATATCAGAAAGAATTGCTGTACTAAATATACATCTGCCAGCATATAAACATAAATGGTCAATTATTCAAATGTATGCTCCCACTGAACAACATGAAGAATCGACCAAGGACCGCTTCTATGACCAACTGTCAATAGTCCTACAAGAAACGAACAAGAACGTTATGGTAATAGGAGATTTTAATGGCAGAATAGGAACGCAGCGAACTGGAGAAGATAATGTAATTGACAAGTTCGGTTTTGGCAGAAGAACCAAAAATGGAGAGAGGATGATTGTCATGGCATTTGAAAGCAACCTAGCATTTATGAATAGCTTTTTTAAAATAAATACAAAGAAAAAATGGACATGGCAGTCTCCAGATGGATCATACAAAAATGAAATAGATTATATAGCAACTAACAAAAGAAAACTTTTACAGAACGTAAATATTCTTAGCCAATTTAATTTTAACATCAACCATAGAATGGTCAGAGCTACTAAACGGTACAGAACCGAAAAAAAGTAGAAATAAATGTAACGTAGCAAATAATATCATAAAACAGCAAAGAGAGGCAAAAAACAAGATAGTTAACGATTATGACAAATAAATGAACGAAATATTTGGAATACCACAGAGTAAATTAACGAAACCTAAGACCAACTATATGGAAAAGGAAACCAAAACTCTAATAGAAGAAAGAAAGCTACTTTTAAAATTGAAAAAAGACAAATATAACCTAAAAGCCATCTCAGAAATAAACAAAAAATAAGGAACAGTATTAAAAAAGACAGAACTAAAAGAAGAATAAACAATATTAACTACCATATAAAAAAGACGGGAGGAGTCAAAAAAACGACAAAACACCAGGACCGGATCAGATAACAAATGAGATGTTAAAAATTGCAATAACTATACCTGAAAATCTAAAGAAACTCAGAGACATGTATAACACCATTCTTAGAACAGAATTAATACCACTGCAATGGACTAAAGCACAGTCATACTATTACACAAGAAAGGAGATAGGGACAACATCGAAAACTATAGACCCATAAGTTTAATGTCAAACATATACAAAGTATTCACTAAACTGATATTAAACAGACTTAAAAAGCTACTCGATCTATATGTGCTTGCTTGCTCCATTGGAGAGCAGCAACCAATGAAGCAAGCAGGATTTAGAGCAGGGTTTTCTACGATTGATCATATGCATGTCTTAAAACAATTAATAGAGAAGTGTACAGAGTATGGTAAAGCGCTAATATAGCATTTGTAGACTACAGCAAAGCATTTGACTCAGTATGTCACGACTCGCTTTGGGAGGCTTTAGTCGAGCAAGGAGTTCCCAAAAATACATACGCATTATAAAAACATATATGAGAAAAGCACGGCACAAATAAAATTAGAAATATCTGGTGAAGAATTCCAAATAGCTAAAGATGTAAGGTAAGAAGACCCGCTATCTCCAAAACTTTTCTCGGTAATCTTGGAAAGTGTTTTCAGGGATCTGAATCGGGAAAAAGATGGCATAAACATAGACAGCAAAAAACTCAACCACTTAAGATTCTCGGATGACCTAGTCTTAATTACTGATAACGCTACTACGCTCCAACATATGCTGCAACAGTTGACAGAGGCAAGCAGAAAAGTAGGTCTCACTATGAATGGATCTAAAACAAAGGTTATGACAAACAGGGAAGAAATAGCTATGTGCATGATTCAAATATCGAATATGTGAAAACCTATACATACCTAGGACAAATAATTGCATTCAGAGACCAAACAAACATAGAAATCGAAAGAAGAGTAGTTAATGCATGGAATAGATATTGGTCACTCAAAGAGACTCAAAGCGAACACTTTCCCATAGCAGCAAGAGAAAGTGTTCAACTCATGTGTTCTGCCATGCCTGACATATGGTTGCCAAACTTGGGCACTGAGCCAAAAACATCTTCTAAATCTGAGAACATGTCAGAGGAGCATGGAAAGAAGCATGATAGGCGTTACAAAAAGAGATCGCATAAGATCAGAAGATATACGCTCCATAACCAAGGTTGAAGATATAATTAAGAAAATACGACAGTTGAAATGGAGATGGACAGGACACATGACAAGAGATAGCAGAATAAAGTGGACCAAAATCTTAACGGAGTGGCAACCACGTGATGGCACAAGAAAAATAGGCAGGCAGGCAAAAAGATATATGGATGCTATAAGAAAAATTGGAGAGGCTACCTGGTCAAGAAAAGCTAGAGACAGAGAGGAGTGGAAAAGGCTGGAACAGGCCTACGTGTCACAAGACACGCTGATAAGTTTAGGGTAACCGATGTGTTAATATATATATATATATATATATATATATATATATATATATATATATATAAGTTAGATAAATAATATTTAGTTTAGTTTCAGCAGTAAAGGCTATAATAATAATAATAATTACACGAGCTCACCTCGCTTGCGCAACGCGAGGGCGGTGTGGCGCGACCGTAATGTCATTGCAGCGATCGATTCGCACGTGAGCGCGCTGTGTGTTCCTTCGATAAAATAGTAGAAGCCTATTGCACGGCACATGTATGTTACTTATTTTCCCTGTAAATTCGCATCGACATACTTTATTTAGATGATTTTGATGTTTTACAAAAATTTTGTCGAATAAAATCTGCTGATCAAATGTTTTTGTCAAAACTTTCAACGTCCGTTCTTCCTCTCGCTTCTTTAGACTTTAAGTGTTGGTTCCATACCCCAGAGTGAGCGGCGTCCGCGAATGCTGCTGACGGATATTTATGCGAAGGGCTCTAGCACATTGAATCGTATAGAGCAGATGTGGCAAACGATATGTAAAATGTAAAATGTAAAAACTAAAAGAAAGGAGCCAGGAAGAAACTCCTTCATTTACTTTTTATTGCTTGAAACTTAGATTATTTCATTAATATATTTTATTACCATTTAAATAGTTATTAACGCAAGAATGAGCTATTTTCATGAGCTAAACTTTAATACATCTATTTAAGTGCTTACTATCAACTTTATTACTTCTTTGCAAACGTCTATTATAAAAACCTATGGAAGTATTAAACGCGGACCGCTTGCAACCAATGATGACTTTCAAGCTTTGCCGGGTCATCAATCCACTCGTCTTCCATTAAGGAATTGTCCCAATTTGAGAAGTTCGGTCTGTAGTCTCCACTGTAAAACCTATATTATTCAATGGTAATTAGTTCTATCTACAAGCGCTGTAGCTTGTTCGTTGCTATTTTTGAGTTGAGCCGGTTATTCTAGTTCATCAAGGAATTTTCTGATTTCGAATTTTTCTTGCGGGTATTCCCTGATCGTAGTTTTTTTCGCACGTTGTTTGTTTACGAGAACGAAAGGAAAAGACATCGTTCTTAATTACAGGCGTAAATTATATTCGAAAATACCATTCAGTACAACGATATCGAAATCCAGTATCTGATTCTGTAGAAATCCTTGAGCATTGCACCAAGGTTATTCAACGACTCCACTATTGTAATATGTCACTAGCGAATTGACACCAATGATGTATTCCTCATTAATTTTGATGCCATTTCTTTTCCACTTTAAAAGAATACATATCAAAAAAGTTTTCCTAAAATATACTTCAGAGTTTCCGTATTAAAGCACTTTTCTTTGTTAGATTTCACTTCAAATGGACTGGTTTCGTGCTTTCTTTCTGTGTACCTAAATGTATGAACTCGACCCACGGTGCAGAAGCCTTTTTGGGAAGCTGTTTGTTCATCCGATTTCTAGAGTGTTTATTCCTAAACCGCCGTACTCGTATTCACGCACGTACCTCAGGAATACGAGGGGACTGTAAGTCGGCAGTGTTATCTCCTTCTTTGAAGAACGAGACGACCGCCGCTACGACGCTATCGTTATTCTACTTTTACGTATAACGGAATTAAATAATTCCTAGAGAATTATAGTTCTTTAGAGGGGTCGACGACTATTATACATAAAGCGATAATATCGAAATATTTAATATTTTCGTAATACCTAATAGCTACTTAATTACATGCATATAAATCTACACATTTGACTCGTGCGAAATATTTTCGCACATCAATTGACAGTGGAGCGGCGTAGACATAAAAATGGTAAAACCTCAGAATCCAGAACCTTTGAATGAATTTTAGTAAAACATTTTCGATACCATTATTTAAAGCCGAAATAAAAAAGTTCAAGGATAATAATCTGCCGTTCTTTATTACAACAACTTTTAATAATAATTTATTGAAAAATTAGAGGGATATGAAAAAAAAATGTTTGCAGTAAAGATTTCAGTTTTATACACAATAAATGATATCTGTATAGAACTTTAATGTTAATCGATAATTATTTTGCAAAAATATAACAAGTTTATCAAAAAAAAAAATTATCTGTAAGGCAAATTGTTCTAAGTTGTATGTGTTTCGATACATACAAGATACAAACAAATGGTAAAACATACTGCATTAATAGAAATAAGACAAGATTTAAAAAATACATCTTTCCTTACATAAAAATTACAAAAATGTTCATTAACTATTTACTTTATCGTCGTCGTCGTAGATCTCTTTAATTTAGTTTATAGGCGAAGGATTAGAACTGCTGTTGCCATCGCATTCTTAGCAAGCTTCAGTGCAATTTAATCCACTTTTCCTGCACCCACAAGTAGCTCCGCATCCCGTTTTACATATGCAAGAAATCATTTACTGTAAGAATTGTGGAGCTGGTAGCTGCGTCAGTATCCTGCATTCATATTTTCAACCCCATTCTTCTTGGTGATATTTCTCTTCCGTGCAATGTTTGAATTTGCAGACATACTATTTTGAAGTATCCAGAGCGGTATTTGCAGAAGGTGATAAAAACGGCAGTTCAACGCAATTTTTAGCAGTTGCTTTTTTAAAAGAGTTATATTTTAATGTCTTTAGATCTTTTATTTTTGGGGAGGCAGCCTATAAAGCAAGAGTACATGTAATACCAGAGTTTAAGATGTCATTGGCATGTTAGCATTCATTTTCAAAAACTGCCGCAGCGTTTTGCAATTCACAGCCAGTGAAAGCGCCAAAGAACAAGATATGCTGTTTACATTTTGGTAATGCTGTTTCCAAACTCTTAAGAGGAGTATATTTTTGTGGCATTGTGTGGTATTTATTGTCTTTGCCTGGTTTTCGAAAATAAATATCTCGAGCTGTTGGTGAGAATTGAGTCAACAAACTAAAACATCCATATCCTCGGAAATTATCACAGCGTTTCAAGATTGGAAATTATTGCAGGTTCAATTATTCATCTGTATCAGCTTACGCTTGGTAATAAAATATTTTATTTTCGACAAGTATCTTGTAGCATATTTACACGCTACTCTTATTTTTGGCATTTGCTAAAAAATTCTCCTGTACTGTCTCTCGAGGCCCCAAAACAGGTTTGCACTAGTTCTTATTTCCAAAATCTAACTTAATACGAAAATAAATTAGAGTTTTCATAGAAAATTAATGAAAACTTCGAACAATTAATAACTATTCATTTTAGTAATAAAAAAATTTAAATCGAAAAAATGAATCTTTTTGTTATTCTTATATTTACTATTAAAACACATTCCAAAAGGTTTTATAAAGATCCTTGCAAAGGCCCTGGATTCCGAGCTATAAACCTTACGGCACTCTTGAGTGTCGTAAAGTTTATACTGCGCCTCATACTGCCGTATGAGTACTTTAAAAAAATTGTCGTCATTAGCAATGAATTTGCAAAATTATTTCTCAAACATTGATTTTGATGAAGCATTAAAAGAGATATGGCCTACCGACAAAAATAAAAAACTCGTTTGAGAAATAACAATAACATAGGTACAATAATAAAAAAAAACATATATAACCGTTTTCAGGGTTCCATAACCAATTCGTAACAGCAGAACCCTTAAAGTATCTTTGTCCGTCCGTCCGTCTGTAAGTCACAGGCATTTTAGTCAAAAAGTTCAATAAATATATTTTGATGAAATTTGGTGTATTGGTGTTTTTTATAAACCGCTACTTAGTTTGGTAGTTAAATAACAAAAATAATTCTTTTTAGGGGGGCACTAAATACATGTGATAAAAGATGAAAAAAATTTTTTAACAAAAATCAACGTGTGGCACATATTTTGAGTCTTTTTTTTAAAACACTAAGGTTAACAAGCAATTTTTGTTATTAAGTTAATATTTTTGGAAACAATTACTTCTGAAAATAATATAAATTGTGTGTCCCCTCTTATTTTTAAACCATATGTTAAAAAATATGAAAAAAATTACGAAGGTAGCGCTTCATAAATACTTTGAACGAAAATTATTTTTAACATAATCAGATGTGCCGTTTTTGAGTCATTGCCGACAAACTGCGTATCTCAAAAAAAAAAGACGTAAATGATGCAAATTCTTACATCGTATTTTTACGTTAGGATACTGTGTTAATTGTGTTTTCACGCACATAAAATTATAAAATTTAATTTATTATTATTTGTTTAGGTAAATATTAGGCCAGGGAAAAAGATTTTTGTATTTCATAAGTAAAAAGTTGCAGTAAAATCTTTTTGGTTATGATATTTATATTTGGCTAGTACTGATATGATGATATGATATCTTTAAAAAAAAAAACCACGCGTAATAACGGTGTCCCGCCATTTTTCTATTGTTTTTTTGTCCACCAAAATTAGTGAATCTGATATAGAAATTTAACACATTATGAAGTATTATTACAAAAAAGAGAAAAATGCGACACAAGCCGCGTAAAACCTACGTAACGTTTATGGACCTAATGCAATGTCGGTAAGAGTAGCAAAAAACTGGTTAAAGAGTTTTCAGTCCGGTAATTTTGATGTCAAAAATGAATTTGGTTAATCTGTTACGGATAAACTGGATGCAATTTCGGAAAAAGTAGAGCAAAATCGGTATATCAATTCTTACCACTTAACTTAAGAGCTGAGGATTACTCACAGAACAGTTTTGATCCATTTAAAAAAACCGGGATATATAAAAAATCTCGATACTTGGGTTCCACACGAGCTCACTGAAAGAATGAATAATGTACTCATTTGTGATTCTCTAATGAAACGTAATGAAACCGAATCCTTTTTGAAAAGATTAAGCATCGATGATGGAAAATTAATTACCTACGTTAAGAACGTGCGAAAAAGATCATGGTCAAAAGGCAAACTCCACAGACTATAGCTAAACCCAGTTTAAATCGCAGTAAGTTGATGCTATGTGTAGAGTGAGATCGGATAGGTATTATTCATTTTGAGCTTCTTCCGCCTGGCAAATTCGGATTTTTACTGCCAACAGCTGATGAGACCCGAGTAAGAAGCAGAGAAAAACGCTCGCAATCTATTAACAGAAACGGTATAGTTTTTCAACATGATAACACTAGACCACGCTTAATTTAGTCACAGCAAATACTAAGAGAGTTTTTCCCCCAGAAAAAGCTTTTCCCCCCTTAAACATTAAAATGTAATTCTTTACAAGAAAGTTATTTAATGGTAATGAAATATTCTTAATATAAACTTTGTACGAATTATTGTGATATAATTATATATCAAAACGTTCAATTCAGTTTATCCCTTCAAAGCGAAAAAAGAATGTTAATATACACCTATTTATCCAAAGTTTCATAATACAAAACTAACACGAAATTTCATCTATAGCTCATTTTTTTGTAGTAACGACTACGGAATCCAACACCGAGTATGGTCCGACATGCTCTTGGCTGATTTTTTTAAGAATTAGTATTTCTATCTAAGTGATAATTCATTAGTCATAGGCCAGATTATGTTCAAATATTTATTTCCCAGAATCCGGTTTAGAACGGCTCGATAATATTTTATTAAGTTTTTAATAAATAAGTAAAAAATATGGAAAACATTCCGCTCTTAATTTCATTTTCAAATCATAACAGTTGTAGTTCATAATGTCCACGCCGTTGTCTCCGCCATTCGTCGAGCTCTAGCTGGCGATATTATTTCCGCTGCTGTCGATACAACGTATTTTTGATGAATCTTATAATGGGTGGGCTCTTCATAACTCTAGCGGTAGCACGCGTTACCGGAATCGAAACGGCAATTGAATCTGTGCTTTGTCTGAGATTTAGATTTTTAATTGAAACGGAGATCGAGCAATTCCAAACCAAATGGGATATTCAATTTATTCAGTGTTAACGAATATAAAGTTGTAAGTTCGTGTCGTGTATGAGACGTTTATTCATGTATACAACGACAGCGTATCGAAGCTGCCCGCCGGCGCGCTGACATTCCGTTTCTCGACTCAGAAGAAGACAATTATAGTATTCTTTGTTTCACTGATAGTTTGTG
>BGZK01002154.1:0-75836 GCA_005406025.1 Eumeta japonica | reverse complement strand
AACCTAAGTCGGTTCAGTGCCAAAAAGAAAAATACAAAATCTAGAAGCCGATAACGTGGCGAGTTATTAATAAATTCTGTATTTTTTAACCGAAATGAAACATATTCGCAATATAATTTTGGTTTAGTGCCGAGTTATAGGAAACCACAACATCCGGACTCGATAGGCATAGAAATTTATACCGATAAATTGTATGCCTATTCATAAAACCGAGATAATTTACATTTGCATGATCCTTCGCATCGCCGGTAGGAAATTTAAAATATTACGTAATACTTGTCTAAAGGGCCAAGCAAGAGGAAATGCCCTTTTCCTGGACGGGAGTACAACAATAATACGTATGTATACAAGCTCGGTGTGGAGGTCCATAAAGGATTTCGGCTAGGTAGAAAATCGGCGGCATGAGTTTTTCTCAACCCATTACAAAAGCTGAGGCTGTGGCTATTTGAAAGCCAAGGAAGACACATTTTCGGTTCGATAGTCTCCTACGTTGAAAAATATTAACATCAGGTTTCACGTCATAAGTAACCTTGTAGTCTGGAGCAATCAACAAATGTCTTTCTTTCTAAATAAATAAATCTACATGACGTGTACCAGGGGGAGAAAAAGTGTGTATTATTATTAGTGCAAGTGAAACTCTTTATGACATCATTTTCAAAAATGATTTACTATTTACAACTTCAAATTGGTTGAAAAGAAATTAAATTAAATGGATTTATACAAGGCTTTATTATCATAGACATGGATACAAAAATAATACAATTATCACCTTTCTGCTACTAAGATTATATAGCATTTCATTAATTATAGTAGAATTATTACTATTATTGTTTATCGTTATTATATATTTTTGTAATTAATGACTTCACTGATATTTACAATCAAAACTAAGGTTAACCTGAGAAATAACCTTAAAAAATAAATACAATAATCACATCCACGTGTTTAGATGTATTAGAAAGGTTTAATTACTCCTTCTATTTAGAAATCCACTGGAATTAAAATAAATATCTTTTATTCTTTTTAATAACCTTTATAAAATTTTTCGCTAATCACTAATTGAAATATTATTTTTCACGTCACTACTGAGTTTCAGAAATAGAAATATTCAGAGTTTCATGTAGGAGACTTGGTAATGGTATATGTACCTAGAAGGGTGATAGGTAAACTTTTTCAATGAATGCGATGCTCAAAGAGCCCATATAGAACTGTAGGAAGTTATCGAACGCATATAAAACCGAGTCACTCAATGAAAGAATGTGAGATATAGTTCATGTATGTCAATGATTTGAAAGGTTTAATAGATAATAGGAAAATGTAATATATACAAACTATAAATAGATCTAGGTTTTGACAGAAAGTATATATGACAGGTGGCCTTAGTAACAATTATGTTTATACCCGATGACATTAATAACATTGAATAAATATGGCGCGTAACGGAAAAATGTTACCCAGAAATAAAGATGGCGCAAACAGAAAAACGTTACATTGCTATAAAATTTCTCCCATACGCCGATAAAGAAGTTTCACTTCAAAAACGTCTGCTGAGCCAAAAAGCTATACGAAAATAAATAAATTATTAGAAAAATTATGCCCTTACCTCGGTAAATTTCTTAAAACTGGTAATATTTCCACAATAAGGCGTTATATAAATAAATAAATACTGTAATTGCCATTTCGGTCAGTGACCATTTTCCTATTACATATATATTATATATCCTATTAGGTATGTCGTAACCGGCCTAACAGGGCGTACATTTGGCCCATCTCAAACCGCGCGCTGGTAATGTCATATCAAAGTGCGGCTTGCGTTTGACATTTAAGCGGTCACGACTCGCGCCGACCGCCAAATCCTACTTTCAGCCCCGGCGGTTAGATCTTCGCCAAAAATACAGGCAAAACGGGCCAGGGTGCGAGGTCGCGCGTTAATGGTACCTTTCTATCTGCATTAGCGGTCATTGAATCAGGCGATATTCTCTCTGCACAACCACTTCACGTTTCCGATGAGAATTTTAAAAAACTTACGATTTTTGTTTGAGTTTTCCCCATAAGATACAAATGACTTTTTTATTACGCTTCTTCATAACAATATTAAATGCAATAAATATGAATGAATTGTACGTTCCTCGTTTTCTATTCGAAAAGCTTTGAAAATTCATTTGTGGGCAGTCAGTGTGCGCACACGCAAGTGCAACAAAATTCCTGAGTTCACCGTTTAAATTCTCGTTGATCGCCATTGTTTCATTGTCGATCGCCGCAAACTATGCGATATATCTTTCTATGTAAATCACTAAATAACTTTATTGGTTTTTTATTGATTTCTTTTTTTATTGTGCTTATTATGCAATGTATATGTCTCATTTTGAGTAAGCTGTGAATACTTTTTATTAATAGGACATTTATCAGACACATTATTTATCTATAAAAAAAAATGTGCATAAACTGCGAACCTAGTAAAACCTAGAACGTAGAACTGGAACCTAGATTGGTGTTCGAAATGAATAAAAAGCAATTTTTGTAGTACATGAAAAAATAATTTTATTGAAAAACTTATATAATAATGCAGGAACGGCTTCTCCACAGAAATTATCCAGACACAAAACCAATTACAAACACCATCCAATTGAATGTTGAACAGATACAAATGTTCAGTTTCTCGGCGCCTGTTATCGCGCGACCACACCCGTTTTCCACGGTTTCGGTGGATTTCGCCCCGACCTGTAAGCGCCCTTTTATGAGCCGCTGCGCTAAATAAAGAATATCAATCGGTTTCGTTGGGATAAAAAAAAATTCGGGGTAGGATTCAGCCAATAGCGGACGATAAGACACGGCATTTTTTTTTTTTTACGAGCGCCGAAGATAATAATTTCCTGTTTACGCTTACGGCCAGATAGTAAAATACAAAATACGGCGATTACGATACACGCGAGACTAAGACGTAATTCAACATCACAGACGGACGACCTGCTGTTACTGGGTGAATAATAACTTCAGCTTATCAGACGAGCGGTGACGCCATGGTGATGCAAAATTATCGTTTTGAGGATGGCTGTCGAAGTAAATAAAAAATGTGTGTCAGCTCCGACGCGACTGGGTTACTCCATAAGTACGATTATCTAAACATACGCAAAAAGAGTTTATTTAACTGAAAAATTTCGTTTTGACTAAAATTTAAGAAAAATTAACCAGGTTAAAATTTTTTCCTATCTGATTATTTCATTTCTCATTTTAGTAAAAAACAGATTATATATAACTACAATTATTAAAATATTATGAAAAGTATTTTGATAAATTTTTATTTTACCAATAAGTTAAGAAAAAAGCATTAGAGAAGAATTTTTAAACCTATCTACAATTATTTTTTATTTTTAAAGTAAGTAAGATTTATATAATAATTAATTATAAAATATTATCAAGTATTTAAAATTATTTTGATAATATTGTCTATTATTAATTAAAATTATTTACGTTACAATAATAATTCAAAATGAATTATTATAATAACCTTGAAAAATTATAACCTACCGAGCAACCACGTGTTCATTTGATATTCCAACATTATTATCTACACCACTTTCTTCCATAGTTTATATCAATTGCACTTCATCAAATATAATAATAATGCATATAAAATTCACGATAATAATAGTAATTAATAATAAGTAATAATAAATCAAATGATAATAATAAATATTTACATTGTAAAGAACACTTTAAACACAAAAACAAAACAGTGGTGACGATCCGTATTAGAATGGCCATAACTATTATATACATATACATATATATATATATATATATATATATCGTTTATCGTTCTCGAACAGTACACTTTTATAATATATATAAGTAATTATACACATATATGCGTCAATGGCAGCTGCGTTGGCTACCTGAAAGTAGCACAATTATACACATACACGCCATTGAAGTGAAAGTGCGCCAATAAGTTGCGCACCAAGAACGCTAACGCGGTTCATCAGTTTTACTCTTCAAATTTTTCTCATACCGGGCGCCTTATATGTAAATCGATTCTTAAGGAGAAAACTCCAAAAAAAATTTTTTTTTTGGTGCTTTCGTTGTATATTTTTTTTTCATTACACGCGGCTGGAATGGTTCACAGCTTTTTCCCGCATAATTCCAAACTTCGGTCAATTTATTTCGTTATATTATTCATTAATATACGTTTTACTCGTATAGTCGTATATGAATCTGTTTATGAATGGTGATGTGATTTTACGCCTTATGTATTGATACCCCGTGGGAAAATTTATATTATACTAAGTTATTTTTTAACGTTGGTTGGCTTGAATTAAGTTTTTCGGTTAATTCTTAAACAAAAACAAAACACAAATGTACATTATGTGAAAAGTCACGTACTAATTACGTGACAATGTTTCCGTGCCGAGTGTCTAACTAAATATTTACGTCCAACGTCGCTCATTTTATAATACAATTTCCATCACGTCATTATGAATGAAATTTATTTTACGTTTCAGTATTACGTTTCCAAAGAATCAATGGAATACAAAAACGACGGATCCCACCGCCGTCGCGGTATTCCGAGAGGTATTTAAGGAGGCCTTATCAATTCTCCGAAACCGGTGAAGTCTCCGGCGCCCCCTAGCTCGTGCGGCGTCGAGCGGAAACAGCGGCGCTGGCGGCCCCCCGCCGCCCGCCCCCGCCCATCGTCGAGTGCGGCGCGTTACGGAGTCGAACTTAGAGTCGCAAAACTTTTGCCCGTCCGAAGCCGCGAAACGGGCGACTTGTACCGAATAATTTTGATATATTATCAACTTTTTACGCGTCGGTGAAAGTTATTCGCGGTCGGAATGGAAGCCGGTGCCGCCGTAAGCGGCCGGTATGCTGCGGGACGTAATTCTGAAGGGATTTAAGGTCGGCCCTTAAAAACTTGTAGTTCTAATATATTCGAACCCTTTATCTTGATTTATTTTTGGATCTTAAAAAAAAAATACGTTGAAACTCGACACCGGTTATTTAAAGTTTAAGTTGCAGCCTTAGAGATTAAGAAAAAATATATTTAATCCTTTCCTTTTTTCAGTTCGTTGCGTTTATTTCCTTGTTGTTTCAAATTTCTAACTCCTATTCCCGGTGTATGTGCCAGTTCCTATATCGATTACAATGTCGCATCAAATATGAAAATTGATCGATTGCAGATCCAAAAGTTAGTCTCGGTTGAAATAATGACACTAAGGTTTTTTTCTTACATCCCATAAACAATTCCTCATAAAGATTAGGTCAGTGTAAATGTCTCTGACCGAATTTCGAACAAGAACACTCGCACTTAATAAATACAAAATATTTAATTGTATTTAACTTGATTACAAATTTAAATGAAACTACTTTGGTAGTTTCAACTACAGGTTTACTTTTAAATTAAAATGATTATAAATACAGATCGCCTGTGCTACTTTTCGTGTATTGCATATAACGCATGCAACTTTAGGCAGTTGGGTAAGGGCGACCCGTGCCTTCAAATGATTGTTATCGTATTAACAATAAGCACCTGCAGAATATTCTTTAAGACGTAGACACTAAATTACTACACCTTAACGTTTTAATTATGTTCAACAATTGATCATTTTAGGATTTCGTACACGTAATGAAAAATCGGAACAAGATGTAACAAAAAAAACTGAAAACGAAAACGGTCAACCCTGCAGGCAATCCCTAAAACTGTCTGCTATGATATTTATCGATGTATTTTTGAGTTTCTTAACATGAACAATATGGTTGTATATTTTTTTGACTATTTGAAACCAGAAAGACAGTTCACCCTAGAAACTTCTTGCTACTTCCGACCTTAAATCATTCAAAAATATTCGTAGCAGTCAATTATTGAGCTTTTCGAGCACAAAAAGATCGACTTTAATACTTTTTCGAAAATATGGTTTTCGCACATTTTCAGTTTTTTTATTTATATGGCTTTCGATACACGCACACCATCATCTGATCCCAAAGCAAACCACGACGCTTATATTACTGGTATCAGATAATTAATAAAATTGATATGTACTTTGTTTTTGTAAATATATACAAGCAATATATAAGAACACTCAGAATCAGGACAAACATTAATATTTAAATTAAACAAATGTTTGTCTTGTGCGGGAAACTAACCTATGTCTCCGGCGCAGTAGATAGGATCACTACCAACTACGCCAATCAGACAGTCGTGTTCAAAAATCTAGATTTAATTAAAATAAACGTTATTTTTATAAATTTTCGCCTACGATATGTTTCGAACGCGCCGTTTGATTCTGATCTGCTTACAGCGTTTGACGCAGTTTTAAGAATAAGTTGACCACATACTCAGCACCAATTCAATAAGAAATTTAAGTCATTAAAAAACAAACTTTTTACTTATTTTTCGTTGATTATATCTCTTAAGTAAACCAACCGATTTTGAGGAGACTTAGGGCAATTGATGTTATTTTTTGAGTAGATTGATTTGATTAAAATTTAAAATTTATGTATACAGTAATTTACTTAAAGAATAGTAAAAAAAATTTTTTTTGCAAAATTGTTCTCCAACGCTATCACTTGAACAAGTCAAGCAATATTTATACGATTTACAGTAATCGATGTATATCTTGGAGAAAAAAAGCCGATTAGATTTTGGTATCGATCGGTAAGGTAACTTAAGTTATTTCGTAAAAACCTTTTTCTGAAAATTCTATTTTTAAGATTCCGCAAATTCTACCTGGCGGAACCGGTTCAAATTTAAATTTCAGGAAGTTTAAATTGGGTAGAGCTCTTCCGACTGCCGCAAACAGCGTCCCGATTGGATAATCCGTTCATAAGTTATGAGAGGTTTACATACACACATACATATACGGATATCACTCAGAAAATGGTTATAATAGATTGCTGAGGCTTTAAAACGTTTACATTTGATGAAAACTTGACTTTCGAAAAGCGGACAGGAAATTTATTTTTAAAAAATTTTCAGAGAGGGAAATTAAAAAAAAGTTTGACGAAGTGCGTCATATGATATATTTAATGTTTACTTTTGAATTTGTATTCTTTATGACAATGTTTGTCATAAAGAATACAAATATACGGAAAGCGTTGAATAACATCTCGGTGTAGAAATAAAAATAAAGAAATTCAAATGTAATTTTTATTTATTGTTCAATATTTTCTGATTTATTCCCCATTATCTCAATGGATTTATTAGATATTTCATTATTTTTTTTTTAATTTTTCATTCTGTCTGTCAAAATATTCGATGACAGCCCCCATTTTTTCATGTTCGAGAACAACAAAATACATAGTCATCGGAGTAAGGCCTGGAACGTACGGTGGATGTTTTAGGATTTGGAACTCGCAAGCACACGTGGCAACTTTGCGATGAACACCGAAACATCATCATGCAGAAGCAGCACACCTTTAGACTATTCTACTCTTTTTTTAATAGTTGCTCATTATTCCTATAAACTATTGGCATGGTACGCATTTGCGATTAATCTTCACTCAATAGAAATCTGTGGTCTATATACGCCCCATCGAGGAAAGGTCGCGAGTTTACGTATGCATCAATTTGAGACAGTGTTAACAAAACAAATATAGATAGAAATTTCACTTAAGTAGAAAGAGATAGGACGTACAAGGAGAAACTTTGCGGGAAGTATGTACCGTTTTATTTATTCATCAAGACAAATTGAAACGGTCGGTGTACACTCGCGCATCTCAGAACGAAATAAAATTGCTACTGTTTGAAAAGAAATATTTTTTTTCTAAACTACGTCAATTAAACGAATGAACTTTGAAAAACAGTCCTATTTATATATGAGATTCGTAACGAGGAATCACTTTTATTTTATATATATATGAAACTAGCATTAATAGAGGAAAGTAACTAAATATGGGCTACCATTTTGTTTTTGAACCAAAAATAAAAAACTAATTAAATAATAAACTTTTATTAATGTACTAGTAATCAGTCATACGTTTTTCCATAACACAGTAATAGTCTTATTGTTTTAATAATAAACTATTATTTCAAAAACAAACAAATAACGTAATTGCAAAAAAGTCACTAAATATGGACCAGACCCTCAAATATGGGCTATTAATACGTACCCAAGTATTTCTTAGGAAAATAACAATTATAAAACTTAATATCTAAGTGGAGATCAAAAAACAATGGTAATTTTAAGTAATTAATAATTTTACTTGCAAAAATCAAATATCCATGTGTCAAATTCTGGACCAGCACAATCATTATGTGCCCAGAGCTCACACATCAAGCATCTAACCCAGAGTTCTCCCTTGTATTCTCTGAAAAGTTGCTGGTAGAACATACATTCTGCGTCTGCAGAATTAGGTACATCACCAAATATAGGATCAGGATCAGTATCCGAATCCAAGGGTACATTCTCTTCATCTTCACCTTCAATGTCTTTATCATCACTGCCTTTCTGGTTCTTCTTTTTCTTATTTTTGGGCTTCTTTTTCTGTGCTTTACCTGTCTTGTTTTTATTAGTTTTCTGTTCATTTGCTGTTTTCTTATTATTTTTTTCCATCAGGGCATTTTTATAAGGAGACGATGTTATAACACTAGCAACGGCAGCTTTCCTACCCCTATTGGATGTCTTTCTGATTTTTTTTGGAGGATATTTGTTTTTTTCGTAAATCTCGTCCAAAAGTTGAAAAAAATTATTGACATTGTCTTTATTAAACCCAAATGCTCGAGCAAATGACGTTCCTGTAGGCTTTCTAACAGAAAGTTTGTCTTTGTGTCGTTTTAGGAATAGTCTTAACCATGTTTTACCAGCTAATCCAGATTCTTGAAATGGATTGGGCAAATTGTTACGTTTTGCCAACATATATGCCATTCTACGAAGATCTGACCTTGTTAATCCATAAAACTTACTCTCCATCGTCAAAACATATTCAACTA
Organism: Eumeta japonica; assembly: GCA_005406025.1. Lineage (NCBI taxonomy): Eukaryota > Metazoa > Arthropoda > Insecta > Lepidoptera > Psychidae > Eumeta > Eumeta japonica. The sequence continues at coordinate 66,907 of BGZK01002154.1, read as the reverse complement.
ACACGTTTTCCAACTGTGTACCTAACACTGTCTTTCTACCTAATTTAGTGGCAGCCGCTTCTTCAGGAGTAAGGTCAGTTTTGTAGGTTAAACGTTGCAAAGTTGTTCTTGGTACATTGAACGTTTTTGCAGCTTTTAGGGTACCCATCTTCTTTTCACGAACCATTTTGATGGCTTTAACCATTTGTTCTTCATCCCAATCCTTTCTGAGATGCTTTGACTGTGTCGGTGCCATTCTAAAAAATAAAATTGAGCACTATTAAAGACTACTCTAGCGCTGTATGTATCGATACTTAAATATGGGCTAGCCTATATTTAAGACCCCAAACATAGCCCATATTCAAAATTCATGATTAAGATAAATTTAACCTTGTATTTTTAAAATAACACGAAGCAAATAAGTAAAACATCCAAAAACATGAAATTAAACTCATATCCTACTAATAACATAGATAGCCACTTTATTACACCCTTTTTTTATTAAAATAACAACATATATTTACGTACCTTACAAAATTTTGCGGCAGCAGCCGAGAGTCAACATCCTACACTAGCGACAACTCGCGTCGAACTGACGAGACAGAGTGATAGCGATCACGGGGCGAATGAAACCGACAGAATATAGTCACTCGTTGCGGCTTTGGGTTTTGTTTATGAGAAATGTTACTAGCCCATAATAAAACACTAGCCCACATTTAGTTACTTTCCTCTACATATTCACCTATGTGTTTGGCGTTGACAAAGAAGTGAAGTGATATTTGAAATGTAGAAGTGGATTAATCGTATGATATATTACAAGAAAAAAGAGATATGTGGACAAATTTTAAAACGTTATAAAGCAATGTGTTACGTGTCTAGATAGACTAAAAATATTTATGTATTTTGAACGTAAACATATCACATGGGAGTTCCATAGGGATCGATCCTCGGTTCGTTTGTGTATTTAGGTTATATTAATGATTTACCTATCCTTGTTAAGTATGTTCATGTGATAGGACTGTTTGCAGATGATACCTCCTTATCATTTAAAACTAAAAGACATAAACGCGATTATGATGATATGAAAATTACCATCCCTAAAATTTTAAAATGGGTTTACTGTAAATAATTTACTTCTTAACGTTTTGAACGCGCGCGGCCTTCGGTGAAACCGCGAGATCCACCAATTCGTCGATCGTCCGCGGCCTCATCATACAAGGCCGCGCTGTTTACATTTTAAATTTCTGGGTTATACGAAATTGAATTGTATTCTTTGGGAAATAAGGCCGCAAAAAATATCTATTTTTCTCGTCACTTCCGTCAGAAAATTTACAATGTTTTTATAAAGTTGAGTAATCGTTCATTTCACTGTGCAAGGGCGTTGCCGTAGACGGTTTGTCGATATCTCTGTTTATAATAATCCACTGTATATATACAGTCTATTATCAATATAGAAATATCAATAATATATATATATAATTGAATACGTGAAAAATGTGCCTTAACTTTCGTTTATCGGTTTTGACGTATGAAATAGCGGTTATGATATTCATATTAGTATATTATTTACATGATTTATTACATTTTAAATAATTTTTAGTGACGAATTCTGATAATAGTTTTATCTCAGTTTCATTTCATTGTGAAATTATTACATATTTATAAAAATAGAGTGTTGAATGTTGCCAAGGGCGAATCGGTTATTGTATTTTGCAGTGTTAGCTGGAATGAAATTCCGTACGTATTCTTTGAAAAAATCACATATAAAAAGAAAAAGAAATAATAACTTTATTCGTAGTTTTTCCTTTTTTTTTGAGTTGTGGTCGACTGGCGCGTACTATAATCACACCACAAATTTTTTTAATTTTTTTTTAATAAGAATATTGATAGACATTTTCAATGCTAGAAATAAATATAAACTGAGAGTCGTTACATATTATATGTTAGTCGACTGCATAATATAGCTAATTCATTTAGGGGCCTCTGTGTATTCAAATTTAATAACATTCCTGAGGATGTACAAAATTTACCCTTATACAAAATTAAAGCACTTATTAAACAAACACTTAACCAAAACGGTAATATAAAATTTCTGAATATTTAGAGGATAAATGGACATAATGCGCTCCACTTCCTACAGGTTGGTTTTCTTGCAATAATTTTCATATTATTGTATTTTTATAAAATTTCGGTTTGAGTAGAGCTATTTTCAGGTTTCTTGCTCGTTTTTCTTCAGGGATAACTGTCTTACGAACGACTGGCAATTTATAAAACAAAGTGATAATATTAAAAAACTGTAAAATCTTAAAATGTCATGACGTATTTCAAATGCTAAATTATAACCTACGAAATAAAGATATTTAGTATTTGATTATATATATATATATATATATATATATATATATATATATATATATATATATATATATATATATATATATATATATATGTATTAGCTAGTAAGCTAGGTGTAATGTAGGTGGCATATGGGACATCCGGCCTGGCTGAGCTGGTGAAGAATAAGAGAATAGGAAATAGAGAATCAATGAGAGAAAAATAGAGGAAAGAGTTGACGAGGGCTCACGCCCAAGTGCAAAAGCCTGTTAAGCCTGTTAAAATATTTAACAATCCATTTGCTATCACTGTTAAGTGATAGCAAATGGATAGTTAAATATTAATACGATAAATTGAGTATAGACGAAAGTCATAAACTGATATCGAAGAACTGATAGTACTTATATTACCCTTATCTTTGATTGAAGAATTGAAGTCCTGGGTACCCTTAAAGCTCACGAGGGGTACCGTCCGAGCTACCATTTTGATTGTAGGTTTTTATTTAACATCCAAATGTGCCTTTACTTACGTTAAAATAGATTTTAGGACCATCCATTTACTTATCAGTGGTTCAATATAGAGAGGGCACGTTAGGGTTGTCAACGACCTTGTTTCTTTAGAAAAGGTTGTGTGTTTAATGTTGAATAGACTTTAAAAATATTGCATGGATTTTTCTTACAAAGAGGTTCGTATTTTGATAGATTACGTTAAATAAACGCTTGCCTGCAACATGCTTAACATGCAGCAGCAACAGCCCACCTGACCCTCAGATCTGCCTCTCACTGCAGTCTCTATCCAAATGATTGAATATTGATTCAGAGGATTGACAGATATCGAACACCTAAGCAAATTGTATTACTATAATTATCTAGATTTCGCCAACTATTAAATTGTTAATTCGTACGTTTCGTGCCAACAGGGACATCTTCAGGAATTGCCGCAGTCACATCCACGAGGTGCAGGGCGTTCAAACAACCAAGCACAACCTCGTTGAACAGGTGCTGTCGGTGTAAACTGGCATGCAGCGCTGACGGCGGGACAACGCCAGAACCGTTTAATGACCCAATGAATATGTATCGAAACATAATGGCTGTTCGTAAGTAAACAATTATCAATTGGCAAATAACTCTTGCTAGATGTCGATATCATCCTCTGGAATGACTAATCAAGTTGATGGAGGATAAAGTCAGCATGCTACATGCCTCTAATGCAAGCGCGATACTATGATTTCCGCGAATTAACACCTCATACAATACAATACGTTAAATAAGATGAAATACAATTTTATAAGTTTCATTAATTTAAGCGAATGCCTGTTAACTCATAAGCAGGTACACGTCGCTATCTGTAGTGTTGACTGCATTTAAAAAAAGTCCCAACTTGATTAAAAATGCGTCTTTATTGGCCACGTTCACAGACATATTTGATATTTTTTTTATTAGTGTCTCGATTTCAGTACATTAATTGTATAAACAAGCTATTTCACAACTAAAATAAGAACCCTAGGTCCCACTAATATATTATGCCGTTCACACGCCCACGTATAGACTGACCTCATAGTTATAAAGAGTGCAGATTAAGTTTTTTTTTCTCGTTCTATTCAGCTTTCAACGTGGCTGGCTTAGAATGAGAAATTCTAAGAGCAAGAACGATTCATTTTGGTAACGTTTAAATGGAATGACTCAGGGCGCCGATTTCGACATATTTGGAAAGATTTTCATTGATAATATATATTTTTACAGCGGGTCGCACCAGAAGTAAAAAAAATCGGGGTTTGTCTGCGTCGAGGACACGGCCGAGTATTTTAAATGAATACGTGTACGTAACGGATAATATTTTCTTAGAGCTAATTATATGTATAATTACTTTTGAATACTAAGAAGTCCTTTGAATTTCGTGTAAGTTATAAACACAGTAGTGAAACGTGCACTAGTTGCTGCTAAATGTATCTTTAATAATCAATATCTATACAGTCCATCGTTGATATAGAAGCCATTAAATCATCCATTTGCACAGCCTTGGTCGCCTAAGCCGCAACTGTACTGATGCCGTCGTTGATCTCCTCGGACGCCTTCATTATTTTACGTCCCCGACAGTCGTATAGTGTTTTATGGGTATCATTGGATTGTCATTGAGAAACCCTTTCCCACTGCATACAATCTCTGTATTTTTATTTGGGTGTTGACGATTAAGGCCAATATTGCATAATTTCAATTTTTACTTAAACTCTATATTTCGTACAACTTTTTCTCACTGATATTTCATATATTCATAGATAGATTTTGACAACAAGCTAACGATTGAAATTCGAATGAAGATAGCAGCTTCTCCAAGTCAAAATTTATACTAAAAAGGCATTTTGTGACGCAGGGAAACGACCTCAAAATATCGGCTCTTCCGCCACCACTGCGCGCGATGCTTCTAAACTAACGTGTACACTAAACGCAACGAATTCTTTGATTCTTTAACCATACAGTGGTGTAGTTGAATTTTTGATGTACCTAGATGATAGATATGTAGCTGCAGCATCAAACTGTATCTCCCGATTTTGTTACCATCAGTTTTTTTTTAATTGCCTCTCACTATGGAAGCAAATTGAAGGAGGTATTCAAGTCAAAACGTTGTCCATACATTATCTGTCAAATGTTACGGATTACTTTTACGAAGTACGACTTTACTTTTGGCGCAACCCGCCGTTAAAATCAAATAATAGTAAAACGCAATTAATTACGAATAGAGAATATTTTGAAGTTTTATGAAATGATTTTTGGTATCGATATTTGTTTGTCGATAGACGATTATAAATAGGAAACGATTTATAATCGGTTATAATAGCAGTAAATATTTATAATAGTAAAAGTAATTACATTTAATTTCTATTTAAATAACTCACGTCTATTATTCTGCATCTCTTTTATATTATAGTATGTTATAATTATATCTAGATCAAAATAATACCTAATTAATGATGCTGCACGCAAAAAAAATGCACGTTACTTGTCTTGACAATTGTGTATTTCAAGGCTATAATATAATCATAGTTATAAATACGAGTAGAAAAAAGTTATATTTATTAGCCTTCCAATTTGAAGGTTCGGTTTGATGTGCCGATGGCATATCTAAAAGCGTACATCACTTCAGCCATCCCCCGATCGGTGGTGTCACAAATTTTGAAGTATTCGCTTGTTGATTTTGCACTTGATGCAATTGCATCAGTCTAGATTCATAATTCAATTTTTGAATTAATAATTTTGAATGTGTATAATATTGTTGTGATGCCAAAACAGAGTTGGTTAGATTTCTTTCAAGCATTTCGAGTTTTTCCAATTTTAACATTGATATTTGTTTGATCTGCATACAATTTTCTAATTGTGTAGACGATGTCATGAAGGTCGATATAAAGAAATGACACATAGACGCTCCTTAATTACAAAAAAGAGAAGCTTATTTTATTATATTTTTTTAAGTTATAGAAATAATCGGGGGGTGCGCTAACGTTGTTAATAATAATTAACGTTAATAACTCACATTTTCATGACAGCCGTTTCCTCACATACAAATATAAGTGATGGCTTTGCCAAAAACGGATTTATATAGCATAAATCACGATAATCAGTATGATAGCTATAGAATTGTTTATTTAATTTTGATTGACAATCAATCGCGGCCGATCTAATGTTTCATCGAAAAGATTAAGCAATTTCGATTAAATCAAAATAATTTAGATTTTAATACTAAACTAAAGAACATGGAGGGAATGATAATACTTACAACTTATCAAATAGAGAAATGAGTCGCTCAATCTGGTGCGAAATGCTTGATCGCCACTAAGTAAAAGTTGGATCACTTTTTTTTTAATATTGCCAATGTAACTGCATTATTTAAATCTCTTTGTGTTGAATCTATTTTCAGTTTATTGGTTTCGATTTAAAAAAAATCATACCTCAAAGAATGCACATATACAATTAGCTTATAGAGAAAATAAAAACTAAATTATTACCGTATTATAACATAGCTCTGAAGTGTTCGGAAATTTTAGTATCTAGCTAAGTTGATGCAAGAATACAAATTATATTTCTTTCCTATTTTAATATAATTATAGAATGTCTATTAAATGTCTATGTGTTTACTTAAAATGTATGCGTTTAATTTATTTTCTATATAAATACAGTGTCTTGGCATTTTTGTATTCTCTGGTAGGATGTTATATACTTGTATTACTTCAAACCTTTTTTTTTTTTCGTGTTTTCGGTGTAATTTGTTTGTAATAATTTTTGATTTTTGTAGCAATCATATTTATGTTCAATTGTAGTAAACGTAATTTCTGTGTTAATGTTATTTTTAAGCATTTTTCTAATTAATATACTAGTATTGTAGATGTATAGTTGATTTGAATTAAAGCATTTAATTTTGATGTATAATTTATGTGTTGGTATTAGATATCCAAAGTGATGTAAGATTTTTATAATTTTATTTTGTGATCTTTGTAACAAAGCGATATTTGACTTTGTAGCACAACCCCCTTCCTGTATTAAATATTCCAACTACGGTTTGACAAGTGTATTATGGATTGTTTGTCTAATTTTGGGTGGAAAATACTTCATTATATTCCATACTGCGCTCGCTAATGGAACAATTTTTTGTTTCTACGTATTCAGTAATGCTCTTTCCATGCAAGACTTTTATCCAATATTAAACATTAGCATTTTTCAATTTTTGAGCTTTATAGAACTTTTTTATTGATAGTAAGTGGTGGACGGTCAGATTTTCTTTATTTTTAGGCTAAGAAGATGATTGCTGAGGCAAAGAATTGATTTTGATGTGTCGACAGTGAGTAAGTTTTGTTGTAACCATATACTGAGTTTTAAATAATTTTGTGCTTTATTTATTATATTATATATTAGGGTGGTCTTAAATTTTTTTTGCGACGCCCCCTAAAAAGCTTTCTTTTGATGAAAAAAAACATTGGGAATTTTTTAACTTAGAAGAACACGTGCCTCTAGACGATCCAAGTTAATTTTTGGATATAATCATTTATTCTCATTTTTTGAATTTAAATTTTTGTTTATTGTTATATTGATGGATTATTGTTTTTTTTTTTTATTGATTTGAGTTATAAACTTTTTTATATTATGAATAAAATTGTATTTTTCATGAAAAATTTTCTAAAAAAAGATGATTATACCCAAAAATTAATTTAGATCGTCTAGAGGCAAGTGTTGGTTTGAATTAGAAAAAAAAAAAGATAAATTTTCCAGTATTTTTTCATCAAAAGGAAGCTTTTTAGGGGGCGTAGCAAAAAATTTAATTTTTAACGACCACCTATTATATATTGTGTGTCCAAAACAAAAAAGAAAGGTATCATCTGCATAAAGTTATATATTCTCATTCCAAACCACGCATTCCAATAGTACTTTTATAATTTACATAGACAAAAAAAAGCAATGGTCCTAAAAATGATCCCTGTGGTACTCCATTCTCAATTTTAATTGGTTTACTTTAATAAGAATTTATTTTTAGGATTTAATGTCTGTTCATTTTTATGAACAGATATATGATTGAAATATGATTGAAAAGATTTTGCATGCGATTTTTGTAATTCCGATGTATTTTAACATATCCAATAGTATCTGATGACAAACTGTAACAAATACCTTTTTTAGGTCAATAAATTTGATATAACAAATTCTATTAAAAATCACTAACAAATAAATTTTGCCTATAATATCAAAAGAAGTTTTTCATTTTATTAACCAAATAGATATAGGAAGGGAACAATATATTCTTCATTTTTTCTCAATTAGGATTTCTCCTGCTAATAGTCAATGGTTAAAGGGGGGAGTCATTGCTTTCATTATACTCATAGGTCAATTTCATTGATTATAATCATAATTATTTACAATATGTGTTTCACTTGCAACAGTAATAGATATCTCATAAAGACACCGTGGTGGAAGAGAAACCATGGAATGGAAGAAAAAAACATTGTCTTTGGTAGTGTTATTTACCATATCCACATGAAAACTATGAAAAAAGAAATTGTATCCTATAAGATGCAAGTAGGCGAGTAATACAACTTAGAGAAGATGTTTAATAAAGTTCTGGCACTAAAACAATGTACACACAACTTTGAAGCATTCTACAAAGGTAAGTATAAAGTCTTGTACAAAGTTTTGAGTCTTCCAAGAGTTAAGATGTGTATACACATTTTCCTCCTTACAGTTTCATTTCATCAAGGAGTTTGCTTATTTTAATCTTATGATATGTTGGTGCATATCATAAATAACATATGCCCCAATGAATGTATCTATTTATATAAATAATATTTAATATTTCTTTTTATATATTACAAAAATAAACTAAAAAGTAACATGTCAAGTCATTAAGTATTCTTAGAGCAATAGACATGATATATTTTCATACTTTCCATGTGTACAGATAATAATTTTTTTAATAGATTCATTTCATATTATAAAAAAAAAAGTAAGAAATTATAAAAGTCTTTTTTACCACCAACAAGCCCAACATGACTCGTTATAAAAATATCTTTATCCTTACTGCGCCAAGGGCATAAATAAAATGGATAGTCTCACTGTTGTGACGTATAAATAAATGTAATAAGAGAATGGTTATTTTCTAAAAACTGACACTAGATTTTGCTATTTTATTAGGTGCTAATTAATATTTTGGTACTTACATATTTATCTATTTAATTTTTAAAGAACTAATGCAATCATCCTTTATATGAAAAAATAAAATCTGCTTCTTAATAAAACAAATTCAGTCAAATTAATTATTTGGCATGTTATGTCAGACAACAATAAAGATTTAAACTCTTGAAATTTTGCTTGCTATTTTAAAATAAATATGTTTTATGTCTGAAAACGAGTTGTAACACTCGAGTAACAATGAACATGCAAGATTGTATGAGAAAATGGGGTATTTGACTTTAATTCAAGTCAAATTTAAAAGATAGGTAGCATCCATTTCATGACTAAAAAAATCATGGTGAACAATTTGGATGACAAATCTACATGTAAAATTAAATCATACTTTCAATTAATTCAACAAAGCCTATCTGTGGAGCACAATTAATCTGAATAGGATTTGCTCAATTGTTATACAAAATTGAACAAAGTAATACACATAAATATTACTGTTGCTGCACCTAAATGTGATTTAGAAATAATTTCTTTCTGTCCTGAAATTGTTCAAGCCTCATCCATGAACCAAAGTAAAAAACAGAATATTATTACAGAAAAATCAATGTACTTCTTTCAAAGATGAAATTTTTAACATAAACAGTTTTAAAATCTCTTGTTCTGGTCAAAATCCAGTTTTCATAATTGAATTCGAATATGTTCCAAGAACAAAACATTGTGAATTAATGGTCATTAAAATATTATACATACATACTAAAATATTAAATGCAAAATACTATGCTGTGACGCACTCTTGAAAATGTAACCTATCAAGATCATAATAAAACATACTTAATATTGATCAGTGTCTACTAATTTATCAATATTTACTGATAGCATTCAATACTGATGTCATTGAGTATGCTGCAATAATCACATTTATTTATCAAATCGCAAAATAATACCGCATATGACTTATAGATAAAATGAGTGCAGCAAGTACGTGCAAGTTGAGACAACAAACTTAAAACGTCAAGTTATTGAGCATATTTAAGCACTGGTTGCAATAAAAGGAAAAAAATAGCTAAATATGAGCCAGTTGGGGTTTCTGCATATCTTGTTTGCAGTTAGAATTAGATATTAAATGCCTAAAATAATGTCATCTATATTAAAATAAAATAAAAATAAAAAAAAACTGTGGCATGCTTATTCAACATGAAATTCAGGAATTCCACATAGCTACATCACAACATCACTAAAGATCCTAGCATTTTATAAATAGATTATAATTCATGCAGAGTAATAAGTATAAATCGGAAAAATCACATTTATATTGTTAGAAAAATAAAATATATAATAATAATAAACAAAGAAAATATTACATAATTAAAAAATAAATAATGTACCTCAGTCCTTGAATTATCATAATATTATAATGATATTTACACAAACAGGACAACTTTGAAACATATAATACAATATTATTAAAGTGAACAGTAATAAATTACTCACATTTGGAATTCAAGGAGAATTTGTAAATAAAACTATCTCTATAAAAATGATCCCAGAAATCAGTTTAAATATAAAATTAAAAACCAAAGTCTGATAACAATAATTGACAATTAATTAACACGTACCTAATACTATGTCTATCTGAGCAAAATACCAATATTTACTATTTCAATAAAACATGTTAATATGTCTTCATATCCTGTTTGAAGCATTTTATGCTTTACTTATGTGTAGAATAAAATTGATGCTTCCAAAACAATGAAAAAGATTGATAATTGTCACAAATGTCAACGTGTTTAACAACTCTTCTAAAATTGCGATTGGTCAAGCAAAATTAGATTTTTGACTCATAGTTGTCAGTTGATTGTAGTCATTGATAAAGTTATGTAAGGCCTTAGGTATGATAGACAAAAAAAACTGTTATTCTAATGGATATTATAATTAATGAATTAATAATTAGTTTCGGAATATGAGACTATAAATATTTTCAGTATCACATTTTCTGTACTTATTAAATTTCTGTTCAGACTGGTCTGAATATTTTAAGGGTCTCTCTGTCCATAAATATGAAAAAAAAATTTGAGAAATAAAAAAAAAACAAAACTAATTATTTAATTATGGTCATAGGGCATTTTTATGCATCGGCCTCCATAATGCTTTGTTATCATATTTAAAGAATCAATCGGAAATGCCGATGTCGTCACCTGCATTGCACGATATCACAGAATAGGTAGAGATATGATAACATCAGATAAGAACAAAGTCCCTCCATTCATGAAAAGGAAACTGGTCACAGGGAATTGATAACAATGTTCTAATCTTATCTACATTTACTTGATTCATGCAAGGATTAGTGTTAATACAAGTTAGAGGTATAAAACACCTAAGGTAATAAAACTAATGTATTACAGGGGAATACCACTATTATTTTTTTATATAGCAGTGTAAGGGATAAAGGAGCATGAGATCCAAGTAATCACCGCCGCCTTGGATACCCGCAACCTCCGATGAGTCAGTAGAACAGTGGTGGCCATTCTAGGAAGGAAAAGGATGTCCGATGGAAAGGGAAAAGAGCTCTATTACTTACAATATTCCTATTTTTATAGTTATTAGAGGAAAAGTATCATTAATGATATTTTTCCTGCTATTATTATTTATATCATCATTCGAGCTATAACAATTAGACATTGACACCTAACTTCCTCGAGGAAAAGTATTAATTTTGATGCAATGGGCTAAACAATTTACTAACAAAGTTTTGCATCATTGGCAATTGAAAAATATTTTATAGTCATGATTCTATTAATAGTTGTTTTAAAAGCAATTACATTATTCTCTTTACACGAAAGAAGGCAAAAACACTAAAACTAAAACACAATTTAAAAAGGCACACAATTAACTTTATAATTGATTAAAATATTATCAAAGAAGATACAACAGAAATTAAATCTCTAATAATTTGTAAGATAATTCATTTTTCAAGCCATATTCATTTTTAGGGTTCCGAGTTAAAATTACAAAAACGGAACCTTTATAGTTTTGTCATGTCCATCCGTATGTCATAGGCATTTCACTCAAAAACTACAAAATGTATGTTGATAAAATTCAGAGTATAGATGTACTGTATAAGTCACTATTTAGTTTCATAGTTAAGTAACAAAAATCAATATTTGTAGGGGGAGATAAAACAACGTTTCTGAGCAATTTTTTTGACTAATTGAATATTTTCTGAAATAATAGCTTCGAAAGAAGCAGAAATTGTCTCGTGTCCTTTATTTTCGAAACTGTATATTCAAAAAAAAATTCAAATGGTAACACTTAATAAATACTTTCAACAAAAATTATTATAAACATGATCAGATATATCGTTTTTGAGTTATTGTCGAAAAACTGTGCTTCTCAACAAAAGGATGTAAGTGCTATGAACATATGCTCTTTTGCTGGTGCATCATAGTTTATACTGGTTTAAGAGTAACAGTTGATATAACTAATTGTTTTTCTAGTTATAGGCCCCTAAAGTGCTTTATCTATAATGTGTGGGAAACGGAAAAAATAACATTGTAGTTTTTTTATCTGTATAGTAACGACTTCAGAACCCTACAGTGAGCATGGTCCGGTGCTTTTAGCCAGTTTTTTAGGTATATAATCTAGAGTACTTCATACATATATAACATATTTATACGTTAGTATATTAGTTTTTTGTGAGAATAAATTACAAATCTATCTTTTACTATTACCATTTATTTAATTATCTTGTTTACCTACAAAATTTCATAATGACATTTTTGCCTTTTATGGTAATCCAAAATTACTATAAAAGGCAATTTTGGATTACCTATTACCTTTTATCTGGACAACCAAATATGAACAAAATTTATCAGTGACAATAAGTAAACTACTGCATGTTAATAATCCCTTTAAATTTCATAAAAATCACTTTTTCAAATAGGATTTATATGGGGCAAAAGAGCATGCAGGCCATTGGAAAGTAGATGGTCATTGCCACCCATGGACATCAGCAAACCTAGAGGAGTCATTTTTGCATTACCAACCTTATTACCAATTACAATTCACAAATTAATGCTATACAAAATTAAAGATAGGACCATGACTACACACCTCGCACAAATAAAATGGTATTGATAAAATAAATAGGTGTTTCTATTGGTGTGATAGATAGAATGATGAATTTAATAACACTACGAATATCAGTATTTTATAAAATCACCTGCATTTTTTTTCATTGTTTTATTGCTTCATATCAATTGTCTGGGGATAGGACTTTCAAAATCTATAGCATTGATTTAAGCATTAAAGAATTGACTTAATATAATTGAATATTCAAACAATAGTCTGATTTAAAAAATATGAAAAATATTCTAATACAAATATAACTTTAAATTTTGATGAATGATTTATTAATGAAACTTATTCTTTTGAAAAACTTAAATATCCTTGTACATAGATTTGTTTAATATATGTGATACAATTCAAAGGACAGTATCAAAATATTTTTAAGGACTTTAAAATAAGAAGGCATAAAACTGGTTTTTATGAAAAAAATACAATAGTTACAATATTTTATTATTGTTGACAAACAGCAGGGACCACAAGTGGCATTCTAGGAAATACATGTGGAGATCTATGGTCTCCATATAATAGATGTGTATCCATAAATTCATGCTCTTATGGGAAATTAGCATGACTTTCTGGATAAAAAAAATAACATAATTGCATATATCTATATGTTTCACATCATTTTGTTTTTGAGAAGCAAAACATGGATGAAATAGATCCACAACTGCAAAGTGTGAAAAAAGGGGACGTCATACCTTCGAAATTACAGCAGCATCATGCAGAGAGATCTTAATGAATTTTCCCAAGAAGTTTGTCTAAGCATGAACATTAAAGTGAAAATTATGAGGAACACCCATATTCTAATCATTTCAATGTTACCTAACAGGGAACTCTATAATTGAAATTGTTAACATATACCCCATTCTTGAGATAGAATGTAAGTGGACTGATTGAAATTCAATAAATAAGTACACAAATTTCCTTTCGACTGAATAACAATAGCAAATTTATGCAAACTTTAAAACCAAGACCGCTTTTAAACATCAATCCTTAAACAGTGCATGGCAAAGAAATCAGAAAAACCAGTGTAATTGAAATGCATTACAAAATTAAGTAGCGAAAGTGGGAATAAGCAAGCCATCATTTTTATAGGCCCGATATCTGTCGGTAGAGTTTTCAGATGGAGTACATGAATCATGTTACAGCATTTAATATCAGCCCACTAGACGGATTGATGATTTGGTAAAAGTTGGGTAGTTAGATATTAAGTAGGATCATGTATCCATCATGAAATGGCTTTTAAGCAAAAATAGTTAAAATTACAGCATTGTACTAGAGCGGACAGTGTGGCCAAAATCTTGATCAAGTACAACTTGTTACATACAAGTAACATGTCGTTCGATCTACTGTGATATGCCCAAGCATAATCAAAGTATAGTAATAGGGTAAAAATAAAACTATGCAATAACAAAAATAATTATCATAATTAATGTTTTAAATTTAAAATTTAATAAAGAGACGAAAGGCATACAATCTACTACATAGAAATAAAGTTAATGTCATGATATTAAGTACTTTTAGTCACAATCATGTCAAATGTCAAACGATTGACATTGATACGTAAGCATGAAACATGTGTTGCGATTACATTTGTAAATAACATTTTACCCATATGTTGTGTTACATAATAACTGATTAATTAATATTATTTACATAAATATGCAATACATAATAATATTTACTTGCTTTCACAAAAATCTTGTTTAAAAAATTGATTAAATGTCCATTTTAGTAATTTTGGAGATTATTTGACATATTCAGTTCTATAGTTGCAGAGATGGTTATTCCCATGAATAACCAACTCTACAAGAGGTATATGACTTTATATCCATATATACAGTCAAAGCTACCTGATGTACCTTGTAGCCTTCAGTGCTTCGATTATAATATGGACTGGATATTTTATAATACGTAGGTATATAGAAAAAAATATATATAGGGCTTGGCTTCGGCTACTACTGATTTTTATAAAATGTAAATGCATTACGAAATTGGAACCAAAATAAGAACATCGTTTCTACAGATATTTCATCAAAATCTTGTTTTAATTTTTGAGGTTATTTCACAAAACGTTGATGCTCGTATAGTTAAATTTTGTTTATATTTCTAAGGGCTAAATTTTGTTTATGTCGATAATGGTGAAATTTTGTTTATTTAAACATTTAAGTATAACAATCTGTTTGCTGTGTAAGCTACAAAATATATAATTACTAAATAGATAATAAATATATGTATGTATGTTTTTCATTAACTATAATTTTATGATAGCACAACTATATTTTGTGCATGACACATTTATAATGGGGTAAACATCTCATATACATTTTGGCAATTAACTTTATTCCAAAAAATTGTTTATCAAATATTTATTAAGTGTAAGATACAAAGACAATAAAAACCCATGCAAATATATTTCTTTCATAAAACATAATATGTAGGTAAGTAGATATATTAAGCCCAACATTTTTTTTGTCTCTATAACTGAAGCTAACATTTCCCATGAGAATTGTAATCAAATACAATTGTGAGAAGTTAATATCTATTGTAATATTTTAATTGCACATGATAAGATAGTAATTATTGCACCTATAACTTTCCTGTTTCGAAATTATTATATCTTATGCCACTTTATGTGATCATTATTAAAATTAAAACAGTTCTATAATTTAGAAATACTAATAGAATTCATTTTGTAGGACAAAATCTGAAAACTAACCTGTTTCCGAAGTTTTGCCTCCAGAATTCAGCTGCGTCGCTTTTTGTGATGCGGAACTGGTCACCTGCAAATGTTCCGTTTGGGAACATTGCTTTAAGTTCACTCAACATGTGACTAAACACCAAACTCAACTTGGTAAGGTTACGTCTATAATGAGAGTTCTCGTCGAACATCTTCTCTTTACCTTCTTTGAACAATTTAATAGCTTGTTTACACTTTCTTATCAAATTTATAATGAATATATTAAAATGTTCGTTACTGTTCAGAGCCTGCATATTATCCTCGTATTTGGAGTAAATAACGCGAAGCCTCTGATACGTGTCCGGCAGGATGTCCAATATAAACGGTGGACTATTTTTTAAGTTCATCTTCGGATGTTGACACAGTTTCACAACTTTATCCATTAACTTCCAAGTTTTGTCTAAAGTTCTCTTATCGGTCGCCAGTTTGGTCGGGCAAACGGCATCGGACAGAGCGCCGTGTAATTTTGAGAAAATCGAGGATATATTCTTCTGTTGTGATTTGTGACGGGAAGCCGCCATGTTGACCCGACTACTGACATACAAAGCTACAAAACCAGTTCAGTGGCGATTTTATTTATAACATTTTCAAAGACACATCTAATTGATATTAATGTTATGTTATGCTTGCATTATTACGAGAAATTGCATTCACGCTATATTTAAGCGATACACACCAAACACACTCTGACACATCCCGGACGCGTATGACAATTTGACAACTTGTAGGTATTGCTTTTAAGTTTTGCGAACGTAAGTTCTTGGATACATGTCCTGCAGTATTGCTATAAAAAATAAATTAATAAAATAAATTTGAAAAATGGAAAAAATAAATAATGAAACAAAGAATAGATAATAAATAAAATAGAATGTAAATGATATAGCAGTATATGAAATAATTATTTCTAAATTGTCAAATCTCATATATATTTGTTGCTTCCTGACATCTATTAGCGAAAGTGAAAGCTTACTTCACGCAAACAAACTCTGAACAATAATTATTTGTTATTAGTCTCAAAAGCATACAATAGATGGTACATTTTAGTTATTTTTTTGAAAACCTTCCAAATTTTATTACTTATTGACAATAATATAGTGAGTGAGTAAATAAAATATTATATCACAGAGTAATAATTAGAAATAAACATAATATAATCTCAATAAAATTTTCGTAACGTAGAGTTGAAATAAGCAACTTAGTAGTCCGCTATACTCTATATGTTCATATTCATCTATGCTATACTCACTAACAGCTAATCCTTCTAGGGTTCCGTAGATGAAATAACAAAAATGGAACCTTTATAATTTCGTCACGTCCATCCGTCTGTCCGAACGTCCGTTCATCCGTACGTCACAGGCATTTCACTCAAAAACTACAATACGTGTATTATTAAATGTGGAGTATAAGCGTTTTGTATAAGCCACTACTCAGTATGATACTTAAATAACAAAAATAAATAGCTCTGAGAGAGGCAGTCCATATTATATACCAAATTGGGACATAGAGTAGAAGCTACAACGTTTGATACATATTTTGACATTTAATAACATTTTAAGTTTTCTAAGCAATTTTTTGATTAAATGAATACTTTTGTAAATAATTGTTCCGAAATTAGGTAATATAAAATATGTCCCTTTCATTTGTATTTTAAGCCATAAGTATGTCCAAGAAATATGAAGTGATCTGTGAAAAGGAAAAAATAAAATCGAAATGCGAGTTAAGTTACGTATTTGAAAGGTCTGGACTTGTTAATGCGTTTTCAGATACATTTCAATTAAAATTCGCTGCTATTGTCATAATTGAAGTCACATGACATATTCCAGTAGAATTTTTGAATTCTAAAATTCATTCAGCAATTAAAAGCAGCAAAAATATGATAGATGTTCAAAAATGTATACTTATCAATTAATTCTTTATCTTTATTCTTATTAGAATGTGTCGCTTTAAAAAGGTGGCGTTTAGAAAAAAGACCTTGTAGATTTGTAGAAAAGATTTCTAGTTACACAATGCTTGAAATACCTCAAAAGAGACGTTATGTGAAATATGGTACATTAGACTAGTATTACAGTGTAGAATTCCACTCTCATCATTTTGCGTGGAGTTATCAATTTATTATCGTAAAAAGCGTGTCGCTCGAGTGTTGTATGGGTTGTATGTGTGATAATTATTTTGTACAGTTGAACGATGACAATATGACCAGTACTCATACACATATTTAGCAACATTGTCAAATCAAATCAAATCAAAAAAATCTTTACTTCATAGGTAATAGAAATTGCACTTGAAATGCGTCATAAACAACTGTTTTCGTCATTAAAATTACCACTCATTCCAAGTGCTGATTCAACATGAAAGGAACGGGCAAGAAACTCAAGGTTTGCTAATTTTTTACTCATCAATACTAAATATTGAATAATTAATAATTTAGTATAACACTTAGTAATAACATCAAGCAACCTGATAGCCGAGGAGTTTAATCCCATGGGTTTTTTTCATTAATATATTCATAAACGGTATAATAGCTCTTGCAATATAATTTTCTTTTAATGAAGCGTTTAAATTCATAATACGGCAAATTCTGAATTTCAGCCGGGATCCTATTATAAAAGCGCATACATACACTGCCCCTTAAATCATTTGTTAACTTTGCTCAGACGGGTTTTATGAATAATATATAGTAATATTTTCTAGTGTTAATGTTATGGATGTTGCTCCTTTTTTTGAACGATTCTATATGTCTCTTGACATATACCAGGTTTTTATATGATTGATACTAAATGATGATGCTAAAGTTAAAATATTAATTTCCTCAAATTTTAATCTGAGAGATGCCATCATTCTCAAATTATAAACAGCACTAGTTCGTTTCTGCAACACGAAAATTGTGTTAATATCGGCTGCGTGGCCCCTTAACAAAATTCCATAAGTCGATGAAAAAAACTGAAATAAACTAACTTCGCGGTACTTTCATCTGTAAGTCGCCGAATTCTTTTCACTGCAATATGCTGCAGAACTAACCCTTTCCCCATTCTGGTAATATGAGAATTCCAATGCGATTTAGCATCTAAAGTGAGACCAAGCAATAACCTCGCATCCAAAATATCCAGCATCTCGTTTTTGACCATCACGTTGCCGTTGATCAATTTATGACTGGTCAAGGAAAATTGAACAAGTTTGTTTTCCTCTCATTGAGAAGAAGATTATGAATACTAAACCACTGAACCACTTCAGAGATGGTACAGTACTGTTTGCTTCGTCAAAAGCTGGTTGTTGCCTATTAATCTTAAAAAGTGAAGGCAAGTATCAACAGGAAACAGTACAATCCCATGTACATCTTGAACAAGATGTGGTAGATTATTAATGTAGACTAGGAATAGAAATGGTCCAAGAATTGAACCCTATGGTACACCCACATTGACTGTAGATCTCGACAAGCTCTCACCATTAACATCAATCTTTAGACTTGTACCTGTTAAATAAGACTCTAGACGTCCAAGTGATCGACCCGTGACACCATAACGATGTAGTCCAGTGTGTCATGATGAACGCAGTCAAAATAAATCTCAAGTTTCACTATTGATTATATTCCAAGTACTTTTTATTGTATCAGTATTATTTTTTATTTTATTACTGATAAAAATAACCGAATTGCCATACGACTTTTCCTCATAAAGTACATATAATCTACACCTGCTATTATGAATGTCCACTGTCGCTTAATCACTTAATGATTCACATATTATTAACTCTAATATTTTTTTTATTTAAAAATATTTCTGCAGTCAGATCTGGTTATTGACAGCAGTAACCCACGTAATTTATTAGGGTCCTTACAATATGACAAGTTAAACAATTTCTTTAGTACGTTATTTCTAAACTACTCAAGACGATCCGTGTTCAAAGGCACAATTTGATCTTATGTTTTATATATTTTTTAGAATCAATATCAAACGTAACCAGCTGTTTACAATGGTCAGATGATAATTTATTTATAATTGACTGACCGACTGAAATTCTGGTTTAATATTCGTGAATATATTATGAAGATAGGATGACGAAGTAGCTGTGAACCTTGTCGGTTCCAAATATAAATTCTCTAAACGATAACAATGGAATAAGTATTTAATTCTAGTGCATAAACAAGAATTTTCCAATAAATGTATATTCAAATCTCCGCAAACAGCAATAAATTTATTATTATCACTTATTTTGTACACAATGACATACATACATTATTTTTTCGAAAATGTCATATGATGACTTTGGGGGTCTGTACACGCTTATTACAATAATCCGTTCTAATTCTATGCAGGCCACTTCAACAGTTAGCTCAACAGATAGGCTCACAATATATGGACATTCTTTGTATTTTATATTGTCTTTAACTATTATTAGAGAGTCCCCATGTATAGGTTTTTCTCTGCTGAATGAACTTGCTACCTGATGCATACTGAAGTTCAACATAAACTGGTGACCTCTAAGCCAATGTTCTGTTATACATAATATGTCAATATCATTATTATTTATAAATAATTCAATTTTCAGTTCCTTACTTGACATTTCCTGTACATTTTGATGCACCAGATTGGGTGTACATGTTTTATTATTACCATTTATTCGCTCAATCAATATGGGTTGAGTCTCATATGTTTGTCAATTGTCTTATTTACTTTACTTTGTAAACTTTTTGTAAACTTTATTACGTTGTAAACCTCAGCAATTCCAGACAGGTGGCAGATTGATTCTATTTCTACAAACGCTGGTGTTAATGTTATCAATATTGGTGTGAATTAAAATTCCGAATCCCTATACCGCGTGACATTTAGTTAGTTAACGTCAAGCTCATATATTTATCATTCTTTTCCACGAGCGTTTACGGCAGAAAATCACTTGTCTATGCCGACTGCATGATTCTCTTTATTTATGTAATTTTAAAATGGATTTGTAAACAGTGATCCATTGGAGAGCTATCAATTTCCTGTTTTTGTAAAAAATGCTTACTTGAAGTTATAATATTTCTGGGACTAAATAATATTTACCTTAAAAAATTCCAGTATTCCTTTCGCAATTGCTTTCTTCAATTTAATTGGGAGGAATATACAATACAAACTGATATTCTATTCTTCTATAGACTTACAAAGGACTTATATTATATAAGAGATACTTTTATATGTACTTCCATTAATATTGAAAAATTTTTGAATCCAAATTAATTTCAAACTCCTTATGCTTTCTGTTACGGATGGCTGCGCCCTTAGTTGATAATTACATTGTAAGATTTTGTATTACAATAAACGGTCTTTTTGTATATTTATTTCCCATGAAGAGATTTAGCTAAAGATTTATTTTATTTCGTTTATGTCTTAAGTATTTTGTGTATATTAAAATAAATGCGTAGGTTGTGTATATTTTTATTATCCAGGAAAAATATCAATATTTTCCTGTGAGTATTTAAAAATTTATAAATCATTAAAAAACGATCGCGATTGATTGTTTTGGTTGATCAATTAAATTTATCTTCTTTTTAAGAATATTTAAAAATACTTAAAAATATTTTTCACAAATGTTCATTTTAAAGCTGAAAAAAATACAAAGTCGTTAGATACCCAACATTTTTAGGTTATTTTGATCTTATTATTCTATATTTCACAAACTAAGTCATTAACGATGTTGTTTTTTTATTATTTTGAAACTATATATTGTTCATAACAAGTTACGATAAAATTAAAGCTGCACCTATTTGTAATAATTAAAAAAAACTCTAAATTTATGTTCTGATTGCTTTATTGCGCCTAGTCGGAATAACTAAATGTCCCGTTCTGTTAATTTAAACATGAATTTAAATACTAACAAAGTTAATAAGGATGACATAAATTCTCTAGACAATTGTTTCTGTAATAATATATTTTTGTGAAAATGTACATAAAATGAATTTACAATATTTTTAAAATGTTCTCAATTTTGCACGCACATTCTAGCTCGTAACGCGACAGATGAGGTAGTTCGACGAATCACTCCGGGAAGCTCGGATTTCATCAGCAACTATATTTTTTTCAATTAATTCGTATCGAGTGCTAATTTCAGTAGTGTACACTTTTTATTTCAAAGTTTCCCATAGAAAAAAAAAACGTGAGGGTAAAATCGGGTGATCTGGGCGGCCAAGCAACTGCTTCTCCTCGTCCAATGCATTGATAATTTAAATTTAGATGATTCTGCACACCTACTGTACAATGGGCAGGGCATCTGTAGAATTGCAGCTGTAGACGGCGCCTGTATTTCATTTCTAAATTGTCTATTATTTCTGCAATTTTGTTTTCTAAGAACGATAAAAATTTAGGTGCATGTAGTATTTGTGGTAGTATAATGAGTCCGATTAAATAATCATCAATAAGCTCCGCCCACACATTAACACTAAATCGTACTTGAAATGAAGGCACAAACATTACGAGTGCTCGTTTCTGCCCATGTATGTAAATTACGGAAATTTGTAATTCCAGTTCGGTTAAATTGCGCTTCGTCGGTCCATAAAGTATTACTAAGAAACCTTCGGTTGGTTCTCAATTTTATTTATATCCATATCGAAAAAACACTACGTCGTAAAGCATCCCCTCCATGCAAATGTTGTACTCGTCGAAAATGATAAGGATGCAGGCCTTCTCTTTGTAAAGTTTCCCAAACAATTGACTTTGGCATGATGAGACTATGAGCGATGCGAGTCCTACTCGTTGTTGGATCTCAAAATATTTCTTTCAGAACTCGTTCTGAATAGTCACAGTTCGAAGAGGTCGGTCAGCGGGCAACGTAGCAACTCCGTATTCACACATCCTACGGTGAATGTTGATAAACGTACGATGGTCTGGTGTACGACTCCTTGGAAATCTCGAACGATATTCTCGAACCGAAGCTCGAGAATTTCCACTACAAAATCCATAAATAAAATAGATATCAGCAATCTCCGAGCTGGTATAATGTGATCGCGGATCCATTTCAATCGCAGACAATAGTCACAAAGAAAACAAACGTTTTTGAGACCCGTCTATGTGAGCAGAAAGTCACAAATTAGCTAACGGTTAAAGTCTCCTCCCCCCTCGCCCCGCAGTAACGTAATTTATGACCCGCCCGCTTCGCTGAAACAAAAATGATGGCACAGTACAATACAAAGAACCTCAGAGGGCTTTATTTACTATTATTTCAGAGGGTCATAAAAATGAGCTAGAGATTTGAAATGTTCTAAAATTTTTTCCGTAGTTTATTCTAGTTGTAAAAGAAATTAAAATATTAGAACCTTAACGTGTTAGTTTACCCAATACATATAAAAAGATTAAATAAAATGTGAGTTTTATTAAATGTTATCGTTTTGTTGACTTTATTTCTGTTTAAAAAAATAATATCCGAATTATCTTTATGATCATCGTCAAGGCCGCACATTTAGTTAGCTGACAAAAATTTGTTAGTTAATTGTATTAATTTTTTAAATAAATTTTCAGAATTCTAAGTGCAGACTACCCAAAATTAAGAATTAAATATTTAAAATATCATTGGAAAAAAACTAACATACATACGATTAATTTATTTTATTTTTGTCGATAACATAAACCTTATTTTCTTTTTGAAAAGTTAGAAAGTATATGAATTGGAAATATTGTATAATAAGAGTCCAACTCTTTAATATCAAAATTTTATGTGATAACATTATATTTTTTCTGTTTCTTCTGAAATACAAAATTCGAGTGTATTATTTACGAGTAATCTCTCTTTAAATGCATATATATTGATCTCATTTCCTGACAAACTTCCAGCGTTTTGAAATCTTTAGCTAGTAGATGCTAGGATTATGTTCATAGAATTCTGTAGATTTCAAAGAAATCGTTACCTTGTAGTCATTTCGAGTTTAATTTCTTATGTTACGCCTCTAATACTAACTTGAGATAAGTAATTCAAAATAATAATCTGAGACTTACAGCTGGCGCTATGAAAACTTTTCCTATTAACTCTACGAATGGAGTGTAACATTACTCTCATAAATATTCGTTTCAAGTTGATGAAAGTGTTGATGCCATTGAAACTTCGTGTATTAGTTAATAATCTCAAAGTTCTCTTAAAACATATTGAGATTGTCGAGAGTTGGCGCTTTTGTCGTGGGTGACTGTACACTTTCTTATAATAGTACAAAAACGTATTCCAACGCTTATGAAGAACGCTTATTATATTGTACTAATTAATGCACAGATAACGTAAATGTATGGGAAATGCAATGAAAAAAAAAAAGAAAATAGCTTGGAGAATTTTTTTCTGGCCTCTCTTCCTCCTTGTATATTTCAAAGTAGTAGTTAATGTACATTATATTGAATACGATCGTACATAAAACGTGCATTATAACTCCTTATTATAGATGAAAATAATTTGATTCGATCTGATTTTGATTCTTTACCTGTAAGTTACATGACCGGCCAAACATAATTGTGACGATCGAATACAACTTGCTAAAACTACAAGTACAGAGTTTGTACTCATTTTGTATTGAACATTTTTGTGAATTCCCATGTGTGATATTCAATATAGTTTTCTATTCGATACAGTTTTCTATACAATATAGTACATTTTATTTTATTATATAGTATATTTTATCACGAACGTATTTCACTATGTCGATGGTTCCTCTATTAAACCATACAACGAATCCAATATATGTGTATTGGAATAGTTATATTATACTAAACGAGTACTATTAGTAAACTGAATTCTGCCGCTGTGAAGTTATTGACGAATACATCGTAGTGGCGTAAAATAGGAACCCAAAAGACAAGAAAAAAGAGAAGGAAGGAACAGCTTGCGCCTGCGCACCTGCGCATTGCTTTATTCGTAGGTGATTCAGATGGGCAAAGTTTCGTGCGTTGTACGTATTCTGGTTGTTGTGTACATTAAAACACTTTTAAT
Source organism: Eumeta japonica (assembly GCA_005406025.1). Classification (NCBI taxonomy): domain Eukaryota; kingdom Metazoa; phylum Arthropoda; class Insecta; order Lepidoptera; family Psychidae; genus Eumeta; species Eumeta japonica. The sequence continues at coordinate 42,130 of BGZK01002154.1, read as the reverse complement.
GAAAACATTCAAAACAAAACGACTTAAATGAATTTATATGTTTTACTAGTTAATAAAGCGTGGGATGGAACTTGAAGTAAACAAGATAAATATAACTAGAGGATTCAAATAGTTTTACTCCATAGGCAAATGAGCTAGCCTAGTGATATATATATATATAAATAGTACTTTATAACCTAGTGATATGCATCATGCCGGCAAGATAATGAAATATAAACTATTATATCTTAAAAACAGTAAACATAATTCGAGTGGAACAGAACAACTGTACAACCTGGAAAATTCTTTTTTATAGTATTTTTGGGAGGCAAACGAGATTGTGAGCCACCAGAAAGTAAATGGTTATCGGCGCCTATTGACACCCGTAGCCGCAGAGAAGTCACCAGGGCATTGCCAGCCTCTTGAGTAGGAATAGGATATTTTATGAGAAGGGGTTGAATGGACGGGGAGTAGAGTGATAGACACGGGAGTTAGCTACCGGAACTCTCACACACTGGACGGATAGCAACAGCGGAATCTGTTACTTTAAGCCTGTATTCTGTGAAAGTGTGGTATCTCACTAAACGAGCCGGCCGGTTTTTGTGCTGTAGCAAAGCGTGACATCAGCATGGCCCTTCCACTTTTATATACAGCTGCTTATGTAACTGAAAGTATTAGCGGTTTTAGTTATATTAACAGGCTGTATTCAATTGTTATAAGGGTTTGATCATTTATAATCCCTGTTTGAGTTGTAATTGAATAGTTTTCGATTCATATAAGGTCGGGGAAAAGGTTTTTTTCTATTTTATACACAAATTCAAGATAATTTATCATAATATTTTATATACATTTATTATAATATATACATGCCGCTTTGTTTAACGACATAATAGTTACATATATGTGACAAGTGGTGACAGTAGTCGCAGCATTGAATCCCCTCCACTACAGCGGCGGGAATTGAACCCTAAACCACGGCCAGTTTACGAGAAAGAGCGATACCAGAGATGGTGCCCCTTTTGTGAAGTGGGCGGTCATGCATTGACTTCATGTGGGCGGTGTCACTATATAAATCTCTACAAGCGACAGGCATTTTTCATACAATGCGGACTGTATTACACCTGCCTCGTGAGACATTATACGCGAGAACGGGATAGGGTGCGGCCCTGCAAGTTCTGAGACAGGACTTCGCACCACTTTTCCTATGTTTTAACGTGCCTTCGCCCAGGCGGACTGGGCAGATGCCGCCCCTCTTAGGTAGCTCTGCGGGCCGGCGCACCCCATGGGCGGGGATGCCGTACGAGGAGCAACTTCCCTCGGAGCGGAGTACGCGGTAGTATACGGGCAGGCTCGAGATCACCTGATCCTGAAGATCTAAATTGTAAACGATATCAAGATCAAAGACCGGCTCGGCAGTACACAATTGAGACCCCCAGGGACTCTGTATTTCCGCCCCGAGATTCCCCCAAGATCTTCACATCGGTCACCGCTACGGAATTAGGCCGTGATGTGGGAACCACCTACAGCGGGGTAACTAACTGGACGTGGTACTTCTGCCTTCAGCAGTAGTAGCGGTGCGGAATTCAGCAAGTTCATTCTATTAATTTATTGCGGGTTATTTATATATATATATATATTAATTAATATGCATATAGTGGCGTGGGATTTATTTTACACAAGTTCATAATATTCATAGGGTAGCTGTTGCAGCATTTGAAGTCTTATTTCAAATTTAAACTCAGAATTAATAAAGCGACATCATAAACTGAAAAATTAATATGTGGGCGCTCATAACCTATTAGCTATACTTAAGCGGGATTTTTGAATAAAAGCGGCACGACAAGTGGTGCGAGCTACCCTATTTCGTTGCATTTCGTTTTGGCGTTTAAAACCTAAAACCTTTTTACCCATAATGGGAGATTCCCCTAACGATCGGGTTTCTGCGATTTACCCATTCGTTGACGTGGGTACAGATTTTGCGGCTCCATTTTATATCAAAATTCACAACTTTCAGAATCCTAAAATATTAAAATCCTACTTATGTATTTTCGTTTGTCTTGCAACTAAAGCGGTTCATTTGGAGGTGGCCTTAGACCTTCTCCACACCAGCATTTATGGACCCATTAAAGCGGTTTATCGCGTCGCGTCATCGGTTACCTATACTGATTCTCTCCCATAGAACCAATTTCGTAGGCGCGGATAATCACTTGCAGGATCTATATACCTACTTGCGGGAACACCAATCTGTTATAGGTCATGAACTTTCGGAATACAGCGTTACCAGGATATTCGATCTACCTTCTTGTCCATATTGGTGCGGATTATTCGAAGCTGCAGTAAAATCTGTCAAAACACATCTATGGCTGGTGATCGGGGAGGAGAAGCTAATCTTTGAAGAGTTCTCCACAGTTTTATTGTAAAATTAAAGCTGTATTAAATTTGCGGCCTTTACGTCCTCTTTCGAATGACCCCAATATTCTAGCAGTGTTGACTCCTGGTCATTTTCCAATTAGCCAGCCACTAAATGCAGTACCGGAGTAACCATATTATGACATCCCAATCTCGCGGTTATCGCGTTTTCAACAATTGCAGCAGATTATGGAAAACGTTTGAAAGCGATTCTAGTCCAACACTCTGCAACACCTGTATAAGTGGACGGACTTATACAGCTGTGGCGGAATCTTCTCAAGTTGAAGACTTAGTCTTAATTAAGCAAGACAATGTTCCTCCCCTCTAGTGGCAACGCGGGCGTATTTCAAAATCATTCCCTGAACGGTATCAAGTTGTGCGGGTAGAAGATGTGTGGAGATCTATCAACGTTTTACATTGAGTGGTTATCAGCATCTCTACCATTACAGTAAGCAGTAATCTGATTGGGGTGGGAAACGTTTACGACATTTTCCCCCTTTTATATTATACTTTGTCTCCAATAGACAAAAAGCAACTGACAGATGCGGGAGCGGGAAGGACTTGCGCGAGATGTCAAAAAGACTCTCTTGCCGGTGCATCGGAGGTACTTCGCTCACGCGCGGACGAGTAAAAAAAACGAAAAACGCGGGCCGGTACGGGATCAACTTTTTTATATATAGAAAACATATTTGCAGTGAAAACAATAAAACGCAACAGTCTAGTAAGACGATCGCGCCCTTGAGCGCCTGGACACCTGGTACGAGACGTCGGAAGGGTGATTTTCCACGCAAACTGATTTATACTCCAAGGCTGCCCTGGGCGCGTATACAATTATATATAGAACTATTGCAGGAAAAAACTTGTGGGAAGTCGAGCTCATTATGTCCATTTATCCTTTAGATATTTAGAAGTTGTATAATACCCATTTTTGCAAAGTGTTTTGTTAATAAATACTTTAAATTTGCATAAGAGTAAATTTTGTATATCCACAGGAATCTAATTGAACATGCACATACAGAACCCACTAATTGAATTTGTGACCCTATGCATTCGACTAACATGTAAACAAAGTTTATATTTATTTCTTGTATTGAAGTTATGTTTGTCACTATTATCATTAAACCACTTTAGATTTTTTTAACATATATTAAATTTTGATAAATAAACTGTGATGCCTCAGTTAAAACTCCACTTTCTTTAAACTTTCTTCTAAAAAAAAAAAACACAAAGTTCCAGCCCGTAAATAGCGCGAATGGCTCACTTTTGCAAAACAAAAATTCTGTGAACTTATATGTAAAAGTCTGTCACTTTTTCATCGATTTTTATGAAATTATATAGGCAAGTGTCTTATGTGAACCGTAATATAATTATAGAAATGCATTACAAAAAAAGAATTGCCTAAAAGAAAAAAATTCTTGCCTCAATTTCCTGCATGGAAAACCTTTCCTTATTCTTTATTCTATATTCTTGTGTAGGATGTTGTTGGATAGGTATCTAAAAATGTAAAGGTCCTTAATTCAGCTTTTTTCTGAGGTTTTTTACTTTCGTGATTTATTATCGTACTCTTTCTTTTAGTCCTTATCTAATTTTTACACCATTATATTCTTTTAAATTAAAGAAACGCACTATAAATTAATTTAATGATAAATATTTTTAATTAAATGAGTTTCTAACATATTCAAAATTTTCAGTCGCCTCCTGTAAAGAAGTAATAACCAGTTTATATAGATAAGCATGCGGATTTTTATAAAATATGCACCTATCACAGAAACATATTTATGCCATTATTAATTTAGAAAACTGTTTAAAATCCGTAAGAAATGGTACATATTTGAAAATTTCACATGATTTCTACATAATGATGATTAATATAGAACCTAAAATATGGGAGTTCAACTCCCACCTTCGCCGGATTTAATTACAATAACGTGATCAACGTTCAAACCTCACAGTTGGAAACAAAATTATTGTATGAACGCATGCCTCTGCAGTGGGGTGACACAAAGCTGACACAACAAGGATACTTATGACATAACGTAGTTTTACGATAAACATGCTCTTGCGCAGTCAATGGTTGACTACAAATAGTATTACAAATGTTCATATATTTTTTTTATTGTCTATGTCATTGCAATTTTAACACTCTCAATTGTTAGCAATAAAATTCGTGAGTGCTTGATTTAAATATGTGAAATTAACACAGCTGCCAGACTTGCCATCAAAATGGGACTAATTCATTTAAATGATAATACTAAATGTTACAAGACTGCATGTTATCATATTTGTTAAGCAGCAGATTGTGTGTATAATTATCCTTGCGCCTGTAGGATTTAACGCCATGTCATGTGTATCTATATTTAACACTAGGTATCCATTTCATGTTTAAATTCCTCTGATGTTGACTTCTTAGACAATTTTAATTACAGTGGATTTCATTAATAACGACCTCGGTTGTAACGACTTTTTGGTTATAGCGACGTCAAACTTACGTTCCTTGAATATAAAGCATAATTTCATAGGACATTCATACGGATATAGCGTCAATTTCAGGTATAGCGACTTGTTTTTTAATGAACCATTTATAACAGATTCCTAGAAATCCCTTGCGGATATTGCGACTGAGTCGCCAAAGGCACAAAGATTCATTCATAAAACTATTAAGCTTTCTTGTCCTTTGTTTACATTCACAGATAGTCAAATGCTTTGTTTGTACGTAGAAGTACATGTAAAATGTTAAACTTATGAATCAGTTACATAGCAATTTCCAGTGAGTGAACAGTGTTTCTTAAACTTGTGAATATGGCTCTTAGACTTATTACTATTAAAGAAAAAGTTGACATCATTTTGAGATTAGAAAATGAGAAAACAATGTTGATCCGTGTAAACGATTTGAAGTATCACATTCTATGTAACTTAAACAGTGCACTGTAACACATTTTTTCAATAACGCCCGTGTATAACATAATTAAATAAATGATAAGTAAATACGTACATGAATTTTTATTATTTCGGACATAGAGACCTCCGGATATAGCAACGACATTCAGTAGTCCCTCCGGCGTCGTTATAACCGAAATCAGACATATAGTTTGAATTATGTAAATAACGTTTATTCACAAAGACCAATTTTTAATATGGATTTAAAATGGGTACTTGGTAACATATTATATGTAGCTATTGGCACGGATTTGTGTCATGCGCTATGAATTTCAATATCGAGTCTTTTACTCCTATTAGAATATTATCCGATGCATCCATCGCGAAAGAGTTCACCCCGTTGACAGTGAACGAACCTGTGTATCTTGCATCAGCATTCTGTGGATCCAATTGGTATAAGTCACTATTTTGATCCATGACATAAACATTCCCGGATGCACCAACCGCCACGCCCGCTGTTACAATGTTGTCTGGTAAGCCGTTAATTTTTGTGGGTACTGTTTCTCCGTTTTTGAGTACGTAAGTGGTTTTCGCAGCTACGAAATATATGTTGTCATTCGTGTCGACAGTCAGACCGTGTCCGTTCGGGATCGGCGGAAAAGTCTCCTGTTTTGTTCCGTTATTGGTTATTCTGTGGACTCTGTTTTGGGGCCATGTCGCTATGTATATCGTAGCGCCCCTGTCGCCGACGGCTATGTACATGACGTCTTCTTTCGCGGCTGTGTACAGCTCCGCCGTCTTCGTTTTGTCGTCGTATTTATATATTCCGTTGTCGGTGGCCAAATAGATGATGTCGTTGATGTTGTCCACAGCCGAAGACTGTCCCAATCCGGACGTTTTTACGGTTTCCACGTCGCCGTTGTCGTGCAAAACCTGCAGCGACATTCGCATGCTGTCACTGATCAATGTATAGAACACGTTGCCCGTTTTCCAATGAACGCTCATATCGGCCGGCATTCCGCTGATGTTCCTTTGAACCTCCAACGTGTAGTAAACATTGTTGAAATGCAGTAAATTAGAACAGTATTGTTCTTTAGTGGGGATCGTGTTCTGTATACTATACAGATTCGACACATACGAGATAGATTTTTGTAAAGGATTTCCTCGTGGTGTTGCTACACTCAAAAACAATACAATGACGAATGTTAGTCGACGATCCATCTAAAAGGAAAGACAGTACAATCGATTAATAACTTTACAGACAATAAACATAAAGAATATAATTGAAACAACTAATATGTACGATTATTACCTCTTAAATTATCAATTCCACACAAAATTTCGCTTTAGGAGCTACAACGAGGTTCGCTTTCGCATAATTTTACTCCAATGTACTAAAACAATTTCGAGTCGATTGAACTCGTTCGCTTCACTGGAAAGTTCAAGAGTGAATACTTTATCAGTTCCCGTCGCACTCGTGTAATACGCGTTAATAATAAAATCCGTCTGTCTTCTCGTCGGTAGATTATTCTAATAAATAATTTTTGATATTTTTCAATGGACAATTTAAGTCATTTATAAATCAGACAACTATTGGATTTATTGTTTACATACCAGTTTCATTTAAGTGTTTCTTAAGAATTTTATTATTCTCATTTGATGTGCCACAGATACCCACCATCTTTACACTAAATTATAATAAAAATTTTAATTTCATAATCTTCGGGAAAACTAAATATAGCAACAGTGTAGCTTTGTGCGTTATGCGCGGGAAATGTCAAAACTACGGGTTGTTGATGCAAAATATTTTGACTAACGCATTTTCGATCTTACACCCAAGTGGCGGAAATGTCTACAAGCCGGACAAGTGCGAGTCCAACTCGCCCACCGAGGGTTCCGTACAAATTTGCAGGTACATATAACAAATAGTTCAGGAATCGAGTCTCGCAGTTTTTTCCGAGCTTTTTCAGAAACTCACTTTTCAAAGCCTATAATTACATACTTATAGGAAATTGTGGTTATATTAACAGTTCATATCTAAATTAGTTAAGTAACCTAATCAAAGTTATTTTTATGATTTACTTAATTACAAATGTATGATCTTCATATTTTTTCCTATATTTGTAATATAAAACGGTATTACTTGCTAAATTTCATAATAAAATTTAATAATGCGTATTTTCACAAATCAGAAAATCCGAAATAGATTCCTAGAACCCTAAAACATCAAGATCTGGTGAAACTTTGATTTTTCAAAAACCGGGATGAAAAAAGTAACTTTACAGTTTTCATATCGGAAAGTTACAAAGCGAAGTTTGATAAACCGTTTGTTTTATTACGTCAACATTAAAAATTGACGTACAATATTTAGTTAAATTTATGAGGAATTTAAAATATGTCAAATCACTTTTAGATAAATTATTGTAGAACCTCTGTTGAAGCTGTTCTGTTTTATAGAAGTATATGAAGAAGTTAATGATTAATAATTCAATTTTCGATAATGCGCTTAGTTGTTTATACCGCATTAAAAAAAGATAAAGGCTCATTCATAATGTTCGCTGCTGTATACAGATCAAATTTTCTCCGTACAGAAGAGTAATAAAACAGGTAGAAACTTTATTAAGCAATGTAGCGCGCACTTGTCATTTATTTTAAATACAAATATTCATCGGTATACGCTCGATAAACTTCGGCACAATTCGAGTCGGGAGCCGTTAAAAGCCGAACGCGCGCACCGGGGCAGTCCCGCCGCAGCCCGCTTGACATGTGTACGGTTATTGCAAAACTCAATGTAATTATATAATTTTAAGGTATTTCCTCTAAACAATATGTTTGCGTGTACACTGGTGGACATTAAACTGATTTGTTTCATCTTTGTGTGTCGTTCTTTAAATGATGAACCCACCGTCGCACGCTACAACAAGTATTTAATTACAATGTATGGTATAATAAAAACGCAAAACCTTCATTGTCTGTATTTTTTAATTAAAATTGGTAAAAAAACACATGATTTCAACGAACTCCTGTCCAATCGCTAGTCTTATAAACTGATTGCGCTATTTACTAGCATCGCTCCCTCTTACTGTTTATTCGTCAACTCACTTATCTGAGGTTATCACAGAGTTAAATGCTGTTTGTATTATGCTTGATTGTCGTCGCTACAGAATATGAAAGTGTGAATATACTCTCTAAAAATGACGTGGAATGTAATCAAATATCACCAAATACAAGTAAAAATGACTAAAAAGCTGAAACTTTTGAGGTTTAATTCCCATTGCTGTGGCATGTAGAAATAAAATTTTAGAAAATCCAAAAGTGCACGTCTCGTAGCGGTCGTTCAATTTTTACAAATATATATATTAGTACAAATATTTTTTCTTGTCATTTGTGCATTCATATGTCTCTATGTACATTATGAGTAACATGAAAAAAATTTAAGTTCAAAAAATAGCTCGATTTTTGTAAGGCGAGAGTAGAGCACTACCTCAACGCTCCACTTATGAGGATGCAAAAATATCACGCAAGCGAATTAGATCGTGATCTTCGAAATGACTTAGGTTAGAATAACAATAATGCGTTTGGAAAAATTGGGACTAGATCAGTTAAGTTTTTCGGAAGTTATCGTGACCACGCGTGTATGGATACACACAGACACACGGACGTCCACGGAATAATTTTGTTAAACATCTTTTTCATTAATTTAAAAAGCAAAACGTCTTTTAAAAATGTCATAAGTGCTGAAACTAGTGTTTTTCCTTGATATTCATGTGTAAATATTATTATATAAGTGCGATAAAAAATAAATAGAAACACTTTTAGTTCAAAAAATCACTAGATTTTTGTAAGGCGAGAGTAGAGCACTACCTCAACGCTCCGCTTATGAGGCGTGCAATATACATTTTTTGTAATGTGATTTTACTTAACAAAAGCTTCTATATAGTTTCAGAATGCCTAAAAAGTAAAAATTGCAAAACCGTATTATACTATCATGCATTTTTAAAAAACGTCGCATAGTGCACATATAGAATATAATAAAAAATAAATAGACGAAAAAAATAATGAATTTTAATGATATATAGCAATTTCATAGTCATAATACTCGGTTGCTTTTAATAGTTTTTGGTTTTTCATTTAGTTTCACAAAAATCAACATCGCACTCGTTTCACAATTTTAGGCATATTATTGGGCAAGCTATTAAAAAAAAAATAGAAGAAAACGTTTGATTTTAACAATGTGTTAAGTGATTTACAAAATTGTTTTGCTGACACGATAAGTGCGACATTTATTTATAGTTCATTTGCAAAAAAAATTATCGAAGAATGTTTGAAAATTACTATATATACCAATACACAAAAACTGATACACTTTTGAATAGTTATTTCATTTTAAAGTTATCTACAAAACTATGGTTAGTTTACTTTTCTCATGAATATGAATTGCTAAAACTTATAGTAATAACATTATTTTGTAGCCAATTCATTACAAATTATAAATATTTAGCGCACTTGTATTTTTTTCATAGAAGTAATATTAAAACAGATTCAAGAAAATCAGGTCAATTGACATTGTAAATCTTTTTTGAGTGCCTTGCTATTATAATATTCCCTAGTTTAGCAGCAACGCAACCTGTCAGTTAAATATATTATAGAGTATTAAATTTAAATATAAAATAAGTGATTAATTTAATATTAAAATTTAACATTAATATACTGTTACCTACTAAAAATCTAGGGTGGTCTAAGAGAGTAAATGCTAGAAAACTGGTTCTTTGTCTGTTATAATATAGAGAAAGTTCATATCACCTTTTTAGAAGAAAAGTGATTAATATCACTATGACAAGTCGTTTGGAAGAAATTTAAATTACAGATAAGTGTATGTATTGTTTTTATTCAGACCTGTTGTCTTTTTAGATGGATTTTATCATGCATCTTTTTGCAAATATTCATAATCTCCTCCCCTCATAAAATGATTTTGCCAAAGAAACGACAGTCATTGAAGTAAACGTTACTGAAAAAAATAGCTTAGAACGTCTACGTAGAAATTTCGTACAGACAACCTTAGAACAGCTGACGCGTAGATTCCGCGCCGCAGCGCACAACGCAGTTGGCCAATCGATTGCGTTAGTGCTTGCAGTATGGCTGATCATTTATTAGGGTTGCGTTTATATTATTTAATATTATAGAAGAATGTTTTTAATGATATACGTTTGTGATAGTTACGTTGACAGTTGTTCTTAAAAAGAAAGAGATGAATATTTGCGAAAGTATGCATGATAAAATCTATCCTGTATACTATGATTTAATTGAACCGTCTCTATGAGATCTTCAACAATGTATTAGAACAGTGTTTTACATTACGCCATATTCTTTAATCGTAAAACTACTATTAAGTAATCGACAACACAGCAGATACGTTAATTTATTTCACAAACATAGATCACCTTAATCTACAGAGATGTGCTTATTAATCAATTAAAATGGGAGTTGTTTTGATAACTCGAAATACCGAAATATTTTGTTAAAAGGAGCATCTTTTGAAAATATATGAGATATTTGTTAATCTTTTAACATTATATACTATAAAACTACAGACTAATTCTGTATAGTTGAAATGACTAATTCCATATCGTTGTAACGTCAAAACTACAACAGCCGCGGGCGCGGCGGCTACCCTTTTCCAGATATAATTTTCACGTCGAAACGAAATTGACGAGGTCGTTTTAAGTTTGCAGAATTGGTTGCTGAAGGTCTAGTTTGAAATCATAGAGCGTAAGGATGTTCTTTGAGTTGTTGAACCGTTCAACAGACTTTAATAGATATGCATGATTCTGTTGCGGTACACGTGTGCAAACAACATATATTTTAAGAATTCAAAATACACCTAGTCACAGAGTATGCGCTTAGTAGAATTTTCAAAAGGTAAAAGATAACATTATTATCCTGTGGCAATTATAATGTATATTTAATGGGCCTTTTCATCAGAAGACGAGCGCACGCGTAGCCGCCATGCTGAAATGGTGGGAATTCAAAAGATTCGTACAGTTTTAATGAACAATGGCTGGAAAAGGAATACTATCACCACAATCAAATAAATTATTGGAAGAAACCATCGATTGTACTTTACTTATTTATGATTCAATTGAAGCTCATTATTGTGAGCAGTTAAAAAGATGGCTAAAATGTCATGGACGTCCACAAAAAGGGAAAAAAATGAGCTGATAGAGAGGTCAGGTATCAATATTTGCTTGCTATTTATATAAAAAAAAAGTAATATCAACAATTTTATCTTTATCAATAACATTAAGTCATTTGTAGTACTGAAAAAAGCAGGTTTTTTTAACATGAATGTGACTCATAAAATAAAATTATTAAAATAAGTCATTAATATTTTGAGATTACATATGGCATTAATGATAAGAAAAATGTAAATAAGATATTGAATATTTTTGTATTTTTTATTATAAATAAAATCTTAATGACGAGAGAATATATAAAAAATTTATAAAATAATATGTATTGTCTTTGAATGATTTTAGTCGTGTATCACTTTTACATACTCCATAACAACACCGTTTTGTTGTTCCTTTTCGTACAGTCAACATAATTAAAATGAAATGTAAATTTTTTTTTCAATTATATGATTTATTACTTTCTTTTCTTACAATTTTTCACAGTGAAAATGCTTCAACAAAAATTGTTTTATTTTTATTTTTTATGTAAGGGCACTTTGTCGTGGTTGCTTATCGAAAACTGTACGAAAAAGATGGCAGATGCTAACGCATGCGCACAAAAAAATTTTGAGATGAAAAGGCCTATGGAGAGTTCACTTTCTTCTGCTAGGACTATCCGCTTATTCGAACTTTTCCATCAATGTTACCAGTATTTCGCCTTCAGCTAATTGTGTAACAGAAAGAAAGGAAATCTTGTTACACCGAAGGGGCGGGGGGGGCGTTGCAGTTGATTCTTTAAAAATTGTATATTTGACCAGCTTAAGTAAAATTGCCCATTCCTTACTGGATGGCTTCATTTCGTTGTCTTTGTTTAGAATTTGAAGTGTTTGAGCTGCTAGTTTTTCGTGCCTTATTTATTAACTTAATATGATCTGGCTTACAAAGACTAAGTCAATATTTGGCGTTTTTTGACTCATTGAATCTTTGTTAAGTGAATATAGGCCAACTTATTTTTCTTTTCTCTTTAGTAGAAATGATTGCTGCATATGGTGTGATTTCTTTGTATGCGGATTAGTGTCTATACTTATAGATTCTTCTGGCCTTTCGACGTTTCGTTATAGTCTGGCCTTGATATAAGTGTTTGATGAACTTCTTTCCTTCTGACTTTTTTAAAGCATAAGAATATTTCATCGAATCGCCTTTCCACATTTTTCTATATTTGTTCGATTTTGTTTAGTAACCCTGTTACGTTAGGCCATAAGCTACAAACGATGAGATGGCCATTTTATCCTTAAGTTAAAATCTTCTATTTTGATGTTGTTCACGAATTATGGCTAAGCTGATGATCAATAATTTTGACTTTTCGGCTCAATGCAGATGTAAGGTTCGTATCTAAATGCTTTAAAAATTTTTTTCTTATTGGTAATGACAAAATTGTACAAGTATTACATTATTAAACCTTTTTCTATATTTATGGAAAATATATATCACAATTATTCACCTGTGCGCGATGAATTTGCTCGTTTCTCGTCGTTTACATATGTGAGTCAAATAGTAATTGTAATAATAAATATTTATTAATGGTTTTGTAACCGTTTAATATTTTTTTATCTGTGTCAATTGTTTTTTTTGTGTTGACTTTTTATGATTCTGTTACTGAAATTGGGAAACTCAAAAACTGCGATAATAATTTTGGCCTTTTCGTTTACGATTTCACATTATTGAATCTTGAGATTTCTCACAAATTCAATAATCCATACTGAAATATTCCTATTATATTATCTGTGATAGACTAATACTGTGACCATCTTGGTTGAAGCATGAAAATGGGCTGACTCGACCACTTAAATACCACACTTTCATCGAATACGGATCTGAAGAATTAGTTACCGCTTTTCTTTTAGTGAGTGATAGTTCCGGTGGCCCACTCTCCTCCCTCCTCCTAATCTATCAATATCCTATTCCCTCCCAGAGGCCGGCAACGCACTTGTAATTCCTTTGGGGTTGCGAGTGTTCATGGGCGGCGGTGATCGTTAACTATTTGATCGCTCTCCTGCTATTTTTCCTCTCACATATGCTATCGAAAAAGATGTCTTAAAGCTCTGCTTCGTTGCATACAATGAAGATGTCTTGATTTTTGTATACTATCGGTGTTCAGATCTGCATTCGTCCTTGAAGTAACTAAATATAATTAAAAAGACGATTTGTGTGATATGTTAATTAAAATACTGAGTTTAATTATATGTACTGAGGATCCTCACCGACTAATATTATAATTTTTCCTTTTGTCGCCCACTTTTTTCACAAAAAAATATGAAACTCGTTAAAAAAAATCCTTATTTACATTCGAGGAAAATTGGATATTGCATATTTAAGACCAACATCAATATATCGTCAAGCAAAATATTTCCAAATTATGTATTCATTCAATTACTTAGGCATTTCAATTCTAATAAATTACTACGTATTCAGCAGTCTAGATTCACTAAGGATAGATCCATAACTGATGCAAGAATCTGTTTGTATACCTTTCGAACTTGGCGGGCAGAGGTAGTGTGAGCGTACGGGATGGGCGGCGTTGTCCACCGCCCACGCCCTAGCAGCCTGAGGGATCTCGCTTTTCGAAGGTTTATATAACCCATAGAAATATTAAGCTATTATGTTAAAAGCCGTGACCTCCAGTAGAGATTTTACTCGTCGTTAAACGATATATGCCGTCGACTAGCAAACATCTAGCGATACCACCCCTCTTGCGTATTCCGTGATCGTGCGTCCGTCCGTACTGCAAACGATCGTGTATTTTATGTTGTACTAGATTCTATTGCGCGGAAATTCGTAATTAGATCATTGCCTGCGACGTGCCGTAACATACAACCAACAGCTGATCCTCAAATGTGCTCTTTTTCTTCCAATCAGAAGCCAATGCATTGAATGCTGACTCGCGAGGATTGACGGGTATCGAACATCTAAGAAAATGTTAATATTTTTATTCGTCTGCACCGTCAATACTCGATCTCGTCGGCGGAAATTAAAACACCGGTATAATCTATGTCTACGCGAACGAAGTTGCGACTTATTTACATACTAGCTTTTACTCGCGGCTCTGTCTACGTAGACATAAAATGGTGAAAAGGTTTTATTGCATAGAATTTCCGTGAAATCCGTTCTCAGAGTCAGTCAGTGGTATTTCGCTTATTTATCATGTAAGATTTATTACCCTATATATTAATGTATATTACACATGTAGTGTAAAACATCAGGGGTATATAGTCCACACGCATTAGAAGTACAATCTTCAAACAATTAAACTGCGAGATAATGAGACTAATACTGCATCAGGAGTGGGTGATTATACGTATATTTAAGGTTTATTTATTGTATTATAATATTAGTCACAAGTTTAAAAGTTACTTTATTTTATTTTACCTCAACTTTTTCAAATTTAACTAGTGACCATATGTAGATGCACACAAGCACACATACCTCTTTTTCTCGCGTTGTATCTCAAGCAATCTTATATTTTATCTCACATTCTATCTTATTTTCTCGCAGACTGAATCCTAAATCCAGATGTATATGTTCGTCTCTTTTTACTGTCGCTTTTTCGTTTCATCGAGTTTCAAATCACAATGGCGTTCAAGAAGTTTTCACTTCAATAATTAACACAGAATTGGCGGCTATTACAAAGCGAAATTTGTCAAGTGCCCTTATCCACCTTAGATAATGCAAATAATTTAGGATTAAATGTGGAAATTACATTAAGACCGATTTATTTGCCGGTTAATATCTGCAATCTGTTCAGCAATTAGACGCTTTATCGTTTTAAAAGGCGAACCATGTAAGAAATTATTTACATTAAAGCATAACTCAGGCGTTTTCATTACCGTATGAGGTTAGATGGGTATAAACCCGAGAAACGTGTCATTTCTTATAAAGGGGATTTTCTTAATTTCAAAACAAATGTTTAATATCACAATTCTTAGTGTGATTTGAATTTTTGGCGAATAATTTATATCGGATTAATAATGAGTTGCGTTCTTTGATATAAACATAATATCTGATAGTAAAATCCAAAAATAAAAAACGGGTAAAACAATTTTTGAATTTATTGACATTTGTGTTCATTCTTGCTCAATATGGAATTTAACTGATTTTGTATTATTGTACATTTGAAGCGTTTGAGACTAATTTTGTGAATATGATGCTAGTACGATACTATCTAGTCTCGGTGGTGAACTTTGTTAGCTTGGGGCTTAGGCGTTTGCTTCAGACAGTGAGAAAGGTGCTAAGTACGATTATCGACAGGGAAAATATATGTCTTTAATTTAATTGTTCTAATTCTTTGTGTCATAAGGCATAAGGTATTTTTGACCTTGTTCTTTGCTACGTTCATGTAATAAAAGAATAGAAAACCTGGTTAATGGATCTGTACAATTATAAGTTAAATTTAACAAAAAAAAAACAGCTAAGCCAACCCGTACAAATTTTGTTAGGTATTCTAATTTACAAGGAAAACTACGTTAAGATATATTTCTGTGAGTTATTTTACATTATTAATATAAAAACGATTGTTGTAAAATAACTAATACAGTTACATGGTATTCGTGGCGTTTGAGTGACTCGGAATTAAATTAGTTTGATTGATTAACATTAGGTGTCACCGGTTTCAATTTTTATTACTTCCGATGTAACTAATGGATTTTTAACTAATGTAAATTAAATAACTCGCTTTCTAGTTCGAAAAGCTGTCTTATCCGGATTACTTATAACAGCCGTTAGCAACGCTATAGCCGTGAGGGCCGGCGCGGGGGGCTTGAGCGTCAAGCGTTCGATATTAAACAAAAAGATTGTAAAATAAATTGCCTCAGCAATTAACGACAGTACGTCTATAGTCATTGGTGACATTTTCGAGTCGTTTTTGATGATGTGTCATTTGTACGAAGTTAAAGAATTATTTTTTAATAAGCTGCTATAAATTTAAATTTGCCGCTATCTTGGATACGTTTATCGTATATAACGCACAGACGTTAATCTTATAGAGATAGTGGCTCAGAATGCATTTCGAAAAGACTACAATTCAATACGTAGGTGACACTAAAAAATTTTAGAACTGGCCAATTAGAAAGAAACCTTAAATAAGAAATATTATAAATTTTATGAATGGAACTCTTTGTCAACTTTATTATGTACATTGCATTCACTTGTCATATGTTTTTTACAAACTTATGGCAAAAAGAAAATTCTTTGTCTAATGTCAATATGAAGTTAACGTGAGAAAATTTTCGTGCAATGAGTTTTTATGATTTTCATTTCCGCTTAAGCCAAAAAAGAAAGTCATAACAGACTACGATTGACCTTTCATGACCCTTCATCATCTATAACTAGTTGGACGAATTAAAATGTGGTAGTTCTAATCTGACTGACGATCTGTGTAAAGCACGTCCTACTATAGCAACGACCCAAGACAACATCAGTTCTGTGCAGCTCATGATAGAGACTGAGAAAAGCATGACCTACCAGCAGATTCAGACAAACGTTATGAGTCAAGTGCACAAAATCCTTCATGAACATTTAGCGGTCAAGAAGCTTTGTACTCGTTGGATACTTTATAATTCGACCGAAACTTAAGAATTCCGTCGAGTTAATTGGTGCCGTGAAATAATGCAAAGATGTTCCGGTGGTGACTCAAATGCTGTATAAAACATAGTTACAGGTGACCAAAGCTGGATTTACTGTTACGATCCCGAAATTAACAGACGGTCTGCTCAGTGAGTGTTTCCTTTCGAGGAGTTGCCTACTGAAGTAAAATGAGATCGAAGCGTCGGAAAGAAGATGGTGGCCTCTTTTTTCAAAATAACAGGTCATTATGCTACAATTGCTTTAGAAGATAAAAAAAAAACAGTCACTGCAGACCGATACGCAAACAATGGTTTGTCTCTTGTTTTGGTAAAATTTGGGAAAGACGATCATGCAGTAGGATTTCCCTTCATCATGACAACGCCTTACCATATATCACCATACAAATAACTAACTATTTAGGGAGGTTAGGTATAGAAATACTGGCTCACATGCTTTACAATCCCGACCTCACACCATCTGATTTTTATTTATTTCGCAAACTAAAAGAAAAACTTTGAGGAAAGTGGCTTAGGACGACGAGGAGGCAGTGGTTGCGTATGAAAAAGCCATTGAAACGAGTGGGTAGTGTTTTACTCAGTGGTTCCATCGAATGCAGCGACGTATTGATCTCAATGGACACTATTTTGAAAAACAAAAATAATAAAAATAACTTATTAAATTACTCGGTTTTTGATATTCTAAGGACTTTTATATTAACCTGCGTAGATAAATTTAATTCCTTAAGCAATAAAAAGAGCTATTTCGTATAAATATTAAAAAAAAACAAAAGTAAAAAAACTGAAGATTAGATTAGTTTCGATCCTTAATAATCGCACAATTTTCTGTTTGATTTGATTATGTTATATATTTAAAAAACCGGTCAAGTGCGAGTAGGACTAGTGCACGAAGTGTTCCGTACCATTATCTATACCACACTAGACAAACACTAAATTATAACAATTTTTTTTTAGTTTTTTATTTTTATTTGAATTAAGCAGGTATTTATTTTTGAAGTGAATATCAATCTAAATATTCTATAAATATTTTAGGTTTCTACTTGTTATTGTTATTAAAATCGAGAAAAAAACGGCAGAATAATCACGTTTGTAGTATAGGAGTCGCCATTAATTTATTTTATTTTAGTTTAATTAAATACTTTTGAAGTGAATGTACAGCTAAATATTCTGTGAATATCTCAAGCGTTTATCTGTTGCCGTTATTAATATCGAGCAAAAAACGGCGAAAAAATCATGTTTGTTTTGTCCCACTTTTAGGATTTATTGTTATAGCGGCAACAAAAATACACCATGTGTGAAAATTTCAACTGTCCAGCTATCACGGTTCATGAGATACAGCCTGGTGACAGACAGACGTACAGTGGGATCTTAGTAATAGGAATCCGTTTTTAGGGAACCCTAAAAATTGGCATTTTCTTAATACGTACTTTACTTTTTAATTATAAAGTAAACGTGTTGCTTCTAATGGACGCACAAATTAAGCAAGTTAACAAATCGATTTCTTTAATATAAAATTGTATCGACGCCGCTCATTCTACGATGCAAAACAAGCTTATATTTTTTTTGTGATTAAAATTGATCTTGTTTGCACTTTTCGTTTTTGTAAAAAAAATCTAAAAAACTTAAATTACAATAGAAAGGTATAGTTCAGAAACAAAATTCCATTAATCTAGAATTTTAAATGTCATTTATGCGTTGACAGACCAATCGGGTAGAGAGACCCTTTACCTAGTGTGTATTTTAATAGCATTTACAGTTTTACAATACGTTATTTTCTCATTTTCAGCGAAAATGCGAATTCACCCTAGTGTTGTGTGCTTTAAGTCTAGGCAAATGATTAAGATGCCAAAAGAGGCGTATGAACAAGGATTACATGATGATGAAAAAAATCAGTAAGTTCATTATTTTTATGATAAATCCCCCCCCCCTCAAAAAAAAAACCGCAAAAAATTAATGTTTACGAGTTTCTAAAGAGCAGTTTTAAACCTATTTTTAAGTTGTTAATTATTATATCGAATATTAGCTCATTATCTGGGAGGCGATTCTCGGTTAATGTAGAAATTGTCAGATGAGACAATTTTTAAATGTGTAATTTCTGCAATATTGTGTATTGAAATGACGGAACATGTCAAGTGATGGATTGAATATGTATTCTTATTCATCTATGGAAATTTAAAACAGTTTCTGTTAAGTTATTCTGAATTTTTAACAGGTACGAGAATATAATTACAATATTTTGTACGGAAAATGTGGAGCTTTAAAACCTTTCAGCCAGGAATAAAAAGACTTGGAGGAAAGTAGCAGGCAGACTATTAGTTATGATTTCATTTAAATTAAATTTACTCTTCATATTGAACCTCTAAACTTAACATGTGACATAATTGTCACATGTTAAGTTTAGGATACTAACACTCGACACTAATGTGTCGTGTGCTAGGGTGTACCTCTTGCATGTCACATGGAAGCCGTTTGATAATTGCCACAGCTTGAAAATTAATAATAATATTAAATTAGTGGTTTCGTTTGACATTTGTGATTTTCTATTAAAAAAAAAATGTCAAATGACCACACTGATTCGGCATTAATTATTAAGTTTGTTCTATTAAATTTATATTCTATTAGGTATATATCTCCTTAAAAAATTGTCTCATGTGACTATTTCCACATGGCACAAATATCGTCTCCCAGTTGTGCTATTTTTTCAGTATTAAAACATTAACATTTTATTGGAATCATGAACCTATTTTAAAATCGGCCACTTCACCACTTCCGACTTGCGTCGAAAGTGAACGGGAGTATTGATAGATATTCGTTTATAACGACTAAAAATATTATTTATTTCAATATTAACAAATTTAATTTTTTTTGGAAACATATATAAAGCTAATTATCGTTTTCAAAATTAGGGACATTATCATTATAATTGTTACAAACTATCGCCTATTTCCAAGAAGTTTATTAGTTAATAACTTTGGTACAGACTACAGATTTCTACATAGTACGATATTTGTATATCGCTCTTGCTTCACTGTCGTCCATCAGTTCAAAGCTTGTGGGTTTCGAGTACTGAATTAAAATTTGCCTCCTTTTTAAAATGTGCACTGATTTGGTACGCAAAGGATTTTGTTCTAGAGTGATCCATTTACATCCAACAATTTCAAATGACCAAACCATTATAACATACCTTTTTCTATGTTAACCTAACCAAAACTGCCTTTCGAAAGAGAGAAAAAAAGATATTTCAAATTTGAATTCGGATATTTTGGAAATCCTTTCTTATTTTTTATATACGGACAACTATCAGTTCGAAATTTTATCATAAAAGCACGTCCAATCTTTGCAATAAATGTGATCGTATGTGTACATAGTGTAAAGATGAATAGATCCTACCAAAATTTCCAGATCAAAATCCAGCGGAACACATTTTAAAACTTAAATATGGCACTTCACTCCAAACAAAAATCAAACCGAATTCCGCCCAGGCTATTAACGAGGCGGCCCAGAACCTCCGATGGGCGGATTAAGCCAAATTGCTAGCGACCAATTTGGCTGGAGCGCGCTCTGCTCACGAATATTTATACCAGTTTTTGCTGACGATAGCTGAACCCATCACTTTAAGTGATTCTACTTACCATAAACTTTTAAAGGAACACGGCGTTAACTCTTAAAATAATTTCATTATACGAAAGCCTATTACGTCTAAGCTCCTTAAAAATTCTGAGGTATCAAATTGTTTTATGCCATTTTTCCTTTTTTTTTTTCCTTTAAAAACTCGCCTGTTAAGATCCTTTGCAAAATATGTTTATATTTATTTTGGTCTATTTGTCGCAGTGTCAATTTGCTCTTCACTAATTTCACAGATTTTGATATGACTTACTGCGTTTAATTCTATCTAATATATATGTATAAAATGTTTTTCGTTTTTGTCTGTTTGTTCATATCTTATGCTATATATTATGCTCATATCACGTAGGATGGTCATATATTAGTCCATGAACTTTATGTTTCGCTCTACATAGCTGTTCCTATGGATAAAAAAATAAAATAAAAGGGAAAGTTTGCATGCTCGCGTGTCTGTTTGTTTTTTCACGATTAACAAAACAATTATATTTTTTTGTCGAAACATACATCATGTTTAAGTGAAATGTTGTCTGTTTCATTGCATATTTTTATATGGGTATTACGAGAATTGCTCTATAAATCTACCTCAACTTTTCGTATAGAATATAGAGGCCGAAAACTAGATACAGATAGAGATTGAAGGGTTGAAGAGAGCTAGAGCGGAGTCAATACCAAGAGCGGCATTGGGATCATGACCGACGACGAGATTTCATTCAAGATCGAGAGAGAAAGCTGAAACTTGAATCAGATGTGGAACTCAGTCATGATTCTTCAAGTGACAAAGAGGAGCGATGGCACGAGGGCCGCGACCAGAATTAGAGTGAGATTAGAAGCGAGAGTTGAATGGAATCGTTCCGAGGATTGGATTAAAAATATGGTAAATAAAAATGTAATACTATGTATCTATAACAAAAAAATGATATATAAATATCGTTCTAAATTGTATCCTTTTTTCAGAAGCAGATAATGTCTAAAAAGTATTTAAATAACTTTGCCTGCAAAAAATTTAAACTTTAAGCCAACGCGGGAACAAAAATAAATTAATTTACTACAGAATATTTTTTCAATTTCCTTATGTGGACTATACGCCGTCTGTACTCCAACGATTCAATTTCATAGTTTACTTTCGTGAACTTCGGTATGGGCTTACAAGATCAGAGGGTAGGTGGTCACCGTCGTCCGTGGACGCTCGTAACTCCAAAGGAGCTCGTGGTTGCGAGTGAAGTGGTGGGGCGGTGGAGGGGGAGTGCTCGGACTTTTACGGAACTCTTACTCGTTGAAAGAAATACAATAGTGAAAGCTCTTATTTCGAACCGGCTCATTTTCGTGCTGCAGCCACACTACGCAATCGCATGAATGAATGCCAGCATGGCTTTACCGTTCTTAGAATAAAATGTTTTGAAAATATAATTTGATAATTAAAAATGATTGAAAAAAATATTTATTATTATTATCATATTATAATAAATACAGTTAAGGACCATATTAAAACAAATAATATTGCTGTATCGCGCCGTGACAACCTTATATTATATAGACTCAATGATACGAAGATATATCACGAATGATATACTGGAGATATTTTATAGCAATACGCTATGAAATATCTTTAGTACAACTTTGGAAAGTGAAGCGATCACGGGGAAATCGATTTTTCATACTGTGTTTTCGTTTTGACATTTTCATCTAACTTATTATACTGGGTTTATGCGAGATGAAAAAATGTCTTCATTGGAATACGTGGAATGATAAATTTGTTATTGGCAATTGTTATGCATTGCTGATATAAATAATTAAATCTGATTAAAATGCTAATTATACACTTTAGTTAATTAAAATATTAAGATTTAACAATATATTAAAAAAAACGGAATCCATTCTCAGAACTACATTGTGAGTTAGTTATACTAATACTTTGCAGCGCTTTAATTTAGATAAAAACCTTTTGGTAAAATTTCACCAGGAAATAAAATCTTTATGTTTTGTAAATTCATATCCCATTATTATACACATTTTGGTTAGTAATTAAATGTGAAGGTTCATTAACTATTCCTTTTGATCATATTATTATCTCTGTAGTAGTTTAGCTCCAAACGATATGGGCTGAAAAAGGACACAAAAACGAGGAAAAGACGAATTTAGAAAATAATTAACTAGGAGGAGCACTTTGTACTTTATTTTGCAGACATACCAGGAGTCCCTATCTCGCCAGCTCTAAATCCCTGTATTAGACAACAGCTCAAGCTGTTCAAATCAAGCTAATACGTACGGCAAGTCACGATGTTATCTGTCAAGACCTGCCACAAGGACAAAACTAATATAGCGTCTCAAACTGAGACGTAGTATTATTTTGTCAATTCACGTATAATCGAGATCACTTCTTCATCACACCAGCTCATCCCTTCTACCGAACGACATAAACACCTGAAATAAATGCATTCATATTTTCATAAAATTAGGCTTGTCTTCAAAACGGATGCAACGCCGTCAGCACTGTAACCGATCCGATTTGCTCACTGATCGATTTATAGCAAATCAGAAAGAAGTTTGTCGACGTATAAATTGTTTTCATACACAAATCCAACAAAGACCGAATGACCATTGAGTTTTGTTATGTTGATACAACATCAGCTGTGACCGACAAAATTGGTGCCTGTCGATAGAGAAATAATATGAAAGACAGAAAAATAACAACGTACAATGTAAGTATGAAAAAAGTTACTAAAATGGATCGTGGTTATAAAAGGAACTAGCTTATTGAAATGATAACACGCGATAAAAATGAAGGTGATGGATGGTAATGAAAATGGAATATAAAAATTGAATATGAAATAGATAATAATTAACTTTACTTTAGAGACAGAAAATTTCGTGTAAAAGAACAAGTATATTCAGTTACTATATGGAAATAATGATTGCAGGGTTTATCTATTATGTAGAATATTTTGGTGTTGACTGTACCTGATAAGGGAAGCGGCCAGTTAAGTGAACCGCATTTAACAATATATTGGGCAGCTTCATTAGTCTTACCTTCATTATCTCTGATAACTTCAACACCTTCTCTATTACCTGATTGATCGATTAATATGTGAGGGCAATAAGAGTAAGATGTGAATCGAAAAATGTCATTTAAAATCAGCGAGTACGAAAAAGGAATTTAAGGTAAACACTTTAGAATACAATTTTTCTCAAGAAATTGAAATTTATCAGCTCAATATGGACCATACACTCGTTTTCATTTTTCCTCATTTCCTCGCTTATCTTGTTCTTCATAGTTTCGAATCTTCCTCAAGTTATTTGAAAGGAAGAATGTACAATATAAGGTCGAGGAAAAAGTTTTTTTGTTCTTTTATATACAAATTCAAGATGATTTTTCATCGTATTTTATTTACACTTAATTATACAGTTTGATCAGAAGTTCAACAATTTGTTGCCATTCTGTAAGTAGTGACTAAATCCTATTGCTGTAGAAATTTTGAAACTTCTGATCAAAAACCTGCGACAAGTTGTTTTGACAGTCCTCCCTTGCAGAATCTTACACAACCTAAAAATTCTGAAGAGACCGAAACAGGTGAAAATTTAAAGGTGTAAGGTCAGGGCTGTATGGTGGATGCATTAATACTTCCCAACTAAAATGTCTTAATGTTTACCGAGTGGGTAAAGATGTGTGTGGTCTGATGTTATCATGATGAAAAACCACACCCTTTCTGTTAATCAATTCCCGCCGTTTTTTCTCTACTTTTTGATTGAGTCTCATCTTTTGTTGACAATAGAAATTCAAATTGATGGTTTTGTCTGGTGGTAAAAGCTCATTATGAATTGGGATTTGGGATTCCACCATACACACAGAATTAACTTATTGCGAGTTAATCCGAGTTTCGCTATAGCCTGGAGCTTGCTTGCCTTTTGACCAAGATATTTTTCGCGGTTCATGTCGTAGGTACTCTATTTTTCAACACCAGTGATCACGTTTTTCAAAAACGGTTCGGTTTCATTACGTTTCAATAGAGAATCGCAAATGAGTACAAGATTCATTAGATTTCTTTCAGTGAGCTCGTGTGGGATCCTAGTATCGAACTTTTTATATATATCCAGCTTTTTTCAAATAGGTCAAAACTATTTCTGGACAATTTTCAGCTCTTCAACTATGTTGTGATAACTAATATGGCGATCTTGCGTAGAGATGTAGAGAAGATCGACATACTTTTGCCTAAATAGCATCAATTTTATCCGTAACAGGTCGACCAGAGCGAGGTTTATTTTGACATTAAAATGACTGGACCTAAAACATTTGAATAAGTTTATGCTTCTGTTACCGACACTGCATTCGGTCCATTTAAACGTCACAATTTTCTTTCGTGGCTTGTGTCACATTTTTCTCTTTTTTGTTATATAAATTCAAAATGCATCGAATTTGTGCGATAGAGATATTAAGTTTGGTGCACAAAAATAGAAAAATGGCGGGACACCGTTTTTATTTTTTATTTTGCTTTTTGAAGTAAAACTTCTTTATTGGCGTATGGGAGAAATTTTATAGCAATGTAACGTTTTTCTGTTACGCGCCATCTTTATCTGTTACTCGCCATCTTTATTTCTGGGTAACATTTTTCCGTTACGCGACATATTTATTCAATGTTATTAATGTCATCGTGGCATAAACATAATTGTTACTAAGGCCACCTGTCACATATACTTTCTGTCAACACCCTAGATCTATTTACAGTTTGTATATATTACATTTTCCTATTAACTAAGTCGAAACCTTTTCAACCGACATACATGAACTATATCTCACATTCTTTCATTGAGTGACTCGATTTTATATGTAGCGTTCGATAATTTTCCTACAATATGTATGGCCCTTATATATGGCCCTTTATAACATCGCTTTAATTGAATAGTTTTACCTATCACCCTTCTAGGTACATATACCATTACCAAGTCTCTACATGAAACTCTGAACATTTCTATTTCTGAAACTCAGTAGTGACGTGAAAATATTATTTCAATTAAGGATTAGGAAAAAATTTTATAAAGTTATTGGCAAAAGAATAAAGATATTTATTCTAATTCCAGTGGATTTCTAACAGAAGTAAGTAATTAAACCTTTTTTCTAATACATTCAACACGTGGGTGTGATTACGGTATTTATTTTTTTAAGGTTACTTCAGGTTAACTTTAGTTTTTGATTGTAAATATGAGTGAGTTGAGCGATTAATTACAAAAATATATAATAACGATAACAATAATAGTAATAATTCTATTATAATTAATGAAATACTATAATCTTAGTAGCAGAAAGGTGAAATAATTGTATTATTTTTGTATCCATGTCTATGATAATTGTTGAAATTAATATCTTTAGCGCAGTTTTATTTAATTATCTTTTATTAAATAAACCAGACAAAGAGATGTCATACACAATTTGACATTTTCAAACTGACAAGTTAAATATTTTTTTTTTTTTTTAAATAAATTTTAAATAACAAGACAAAATCATAATATTAATTAAAAACAAAATCATAATATTAATTAAAAGAACAAATAAAGAACGGGTGTCTTGTAATTTCAACAATAATAAAAGCCTTTTGCATAAATTTTATCTAATTTAGCTTTATTCAACCAATTTCTGTGAAGTTGTAAATAGTAAATCATTTTTCGAAAAATGATGTCATAAAGAAGTTTCACTTCTTACGTGTGTACACTAATACACTCACCCTTTTTTTTTAAATGTTATCTATTTAACGATATCAAAACTAGCCAGATAAAAAAAGCACAACCAAAGAGCGATATCAACTTTTTACTTATAAAATACGAAAAATTTTTTTACCCGACCTAATAATTATTTATATGAAAAAAATCCAATTCCTGGTATATAGTAAAGGTTGATATACGAATATAGGAGGTAAACGAGAAATTGATAATAATAGAAGTAAAATACGTACATATCCATATGTTGATATTAAAAATCTTAGGTATAAATCGATCCTAATACGTGCCGTATACGACCTTATATAATCTATATAGAGATATCCGTTCTTACGATTTCACCGGATGAATATTCAAAAGCGGGTTATCATTCAAAGTTGGTTCCCTTTTAGCTAATACCCTCCTTTGATGTTCTTGGGCGGCGCGAGACGAGAGAGCGAGAGAGATATCATTTTTCACACCCCCTGTCGGCCAGGTAATGAATGAATTACGGAACAGCCCTTAAAGTGCAGTCACCCTTCCGGCTCCCGAACGATCGACCCTTATAATGGGTAAGGTGAAAAATGAAAATCATCAATATCTCACCCCTTTAACATCACGCGTAGGTGGGCCGAGTGCGATACTTAAAAACACTTCCAAAGTTTCCTAAATCGAAGATTATTAATATATCAAAATTCCCTAAATAGAAAAAAATATCCAATGTAAGAAAAAAAATATATGATCGTTAAACACATTTTAATGTTAGTTATTGACATAACGTTTTCTAAAATTTTTATGTGGCAAAATCGAATTACTGCAAAGCTGATTTATAGCGTCGGCCGATACAACGCTGGTTCGGGCAATGCCGCAATGACAGCCCTCCGGCGTATAGTCTCTTGACGTGAATACAAGTCGATAATGTAAATATTATTTCCATTATCGACTTATATTCATTATTTACTAAATAATGAAATTTATCATACCATTACACTTTTTTTATTAAGTCAACGTACAAAATGAGAATATTAATTTTCATCTCTCTCGTTACAGGGCGACCAATAAGATCGATGTGCGATGAAACAGATAAACTTACATCATTTTTTTTTTAATTTCCTCTTATGTATTGGTCCTATAATTAATCATTTTGGATACGAAAGAGGGTAGAGATTCAAAAACGCCGAAGACGAAGAAACCTTCGATCAAGAAATGAATAACCATATTTAAAACAATATGCGTTTGGACAAGAGATTGCTCATTAAGACTTTTTTGTCTGGATGAGTCTTTTTCTTGGAATATTACGCAGTTTTGAATACGAATCGGTTAGTCAAGTACTGACGTGGATCTATGTGAGATAAGTTTTGTCTTTTTAACTGCATCCAGTTGCTATCAGCTTAATCTACATATTTTTTATGAAGAGTATGATAAATAATGAATTAGAGAAATTGTTGCAACTGTTGATGTTATGCAACGCTTATTTCGTTCTTAAATTATAAGCCGTATAAAATGGATTGAAGGGGAACGTGTGTCGTAGACGTGAATTCAAATGGAAAAACATCAAAGCGAATTGGAGCCGGCGGCGTCTTGTCAACATTCATGATTGCAGTTCTGTTGACTCTGGAGATGCATTCGCAAGTAGAAACGTCTAAGTTAAGACCTATATTTAATATTCAGCTATCTGAGTTGTATATTAACTTTCTACATTATGAGTGATATATAAAAAAAAAATCTTTTTTCTTTTAATTATGGAAATGGTTCAAATATCTTCTTAAGAAAATTGTTTTTTACTAGCACGATTTTGTATTCAATATTATTTTGCTGGTCACTTCACCTGCGTGGGCACAGGTCTCGCTTTTTATCCTGACCATGATCGCAAACTCGATTTCGATTTCTGTTCCGGTCGCATTACCGTTGCCATTAACAAAATAACAAAATTCATTCATTATCGATATGTTCCGTACCATGACTGTTTATTGACTGTAAGTTATTTTCACATAAAACTACAGAATGCTTGAGAATTACTGCTCGAAGCGAAATGTACATAATGGTTTTCTACTTTCAATTTTCTCTCTTTCAAATTTATGAGGACGAATTTGATATTTGAGCCCCGTACGTACAGACTTCAAAATTCTATTGACCGTTAGACTTTAATGAAAGACATGCCTTGTTTTATACTTCATAGTTCTTATTTATGCAGTGGGTTTTAAAACTTTTTATTTTAAAGTCATAACTCCATTGCAATCGACTGAAATATTCAAGATATCAATCCCAATAAATGCCGCATGCTAAGAGCTGTGCCTTTTATGATTTAAGTGTATCTATATATACAACGAAATTTGTTGCTGGACAATTGATATATTTTTACACAATACACTTGTCTGTCCGCGTATACAAAGGACGCCACGTCATCCCCCGCGAATCTCTCACGGGTGATGCCGGTAGCATGTCAAACCACGGCGGTGCACTGTACCTACAGCTGTCTTAATCCCACGGCTCAGCAAGGCGTTGGAAGCTTGCACCGGCGCTGATAGCTTTGCAAGGCACGAAGCCTGTCCGCAAAGGTACAAGGCAGCGCAATCAATCATGAACAGCCCGCAACGGCACTGACAACTCACCAAAACAAACAGGGCCGGACTGTGAGTTAAGTGGGCTCTGGGCTAATACTACTTAGGGTCCCACCTATTTTTTCGCATATCATCTATTTTTGGCTGACTTGACTTAGCCGGGAGCCCCTTGACACCACGGGGCCCTGGGCTGAAGCCCAAAAAGCCATATGGTAGATCCGGCCCTGAAAACAAAGCCCTTACAGTTGGTGTGTGTTAGTTGCATCAGTACGATGATAAAAAACAGCATTTTATTCGGTCGTCGCTTCCAAATGAATGTCTCAGCGATAAAAGTACTGTCTCATATAAATATCTCAAGTGCGTAAGGTTTATATATATTTTTTTTAATCTGGCGCATTTTAATTTAACCGAATTCGATACTTTCATTCATAAAACAATTCCAATTTGGCAACACTGAAATAAACAAGCGACTGTTTCGCTCTTGATGTTTGTTTTGTTTTCGGTCGGAATCGAAATTAAAACAGCGGTCGCGGACAATTGCGATTTGCGTTGTAGGACGTTGAGATTTATTTACTTTTGCGTTCTTCACTTTGTCGTTTCACAATTATTGCCGAGATTAAATCAGACCGAATCAGAGTATTACTAAAATGTACGAAAACAGAACAAATAGGTTTTTTTACTAGGTATTTACTTTTAAATATCACTCTATAAAGCATAAACAAGTTCATTGTTCACGTATCGTAGGATATATATTGTGGAGCGTAGCTTTGGGGGGTATCCTTCTGGATCTTTGACTAAATCTAGGAATTCAATTATTTAAATGAAAAAAAAAAATAAGTATAAGACCTTGTCAGTTCTTCAATGTCTCTCCTTACGAATTTCAGTACAGTCTATTATATTACTTAGAAAAATCCACTTTTCTATCACTATCGGAGCTTGTGACTTGGGCATCAGCCCTCGTCTCTTTCCTAGATTTCACTTTCTCTACTGCTCTTGTTTTTCACGAGATCAGATACCAATATTCGACAATTAAATTTCAAGTACAACGCGAACCAAAAATTCGCGAGACTAAGCACGGAAGCTGGATACCTCACATGCCACCTACTCCTAGCCTACCTATTACAATATATATAATATTATTTTTGCTTTATTATATATTATATGTTGAATCTTGGGCATGGTTAATTATTATTTTATTATATAGAATTATTATTTTATCAATGTAAAATATACTATTATTTTAATTAATTTATTGAAATAAATAATAAGGATATTGGTTAATTACTGATAATAATAATGAAAATGTATACAAAAATAACATTTAAACTACAATAATACATCATTTGAAAACGCAAATTGATTTCGACTTTCTAAAAGTACGTATATTGTGAAATTTGTTTCAAATTCAGGTGTTAATAGGACTCTTACTGTAGTAAATCGGGAAATGTCAAATGAGAATGAATTATGACACATCACTAATTTATTATAGATAAATACATAAAAGGACAATAATTCTATAACTTATTGATATAAATTTTTATGCAGATTCATGTCATTTAAATGTTATTTAAATTGTCGATGCTATCGTTTTTTTTCTACTTCTTGCTTGGGTCTCATCAGCTGTTGCCAGTATAGATCCGAATTGATGGTTTTGCCCAACGGCAGAAGGTCGTAATGAATAATGCCTTTCCAAAGCCACCATATATATGGCGTCTGCGAGTTAATACGGGCTTAGCTATAGTCTGGGGAGTTTTGCTTACATTTTGACCAGGATATTTTCCATACGTTCTTGTCGTAAGTAATCCATTTGTCATTATAAGTGATCAATCTTTGCAAAGACGGTTTGATTTCATTGCGTTTCAATAGAGAATAGCAAATGAGTATACAGTTAATTAGATTTTTTTCAGTGAGCTCGTGATCCATTGATCCAAGTATCGAACTTTTTTGTATATCCAGCTTTTTTCGAATAGGTAAAAACTGTTTTGCGGTGTATCTTCAGCTCTTCAGCTATGTCGTAAGAACTAATATGCCGTTATTGCTCCAAAATGGCATCGACTTTATCCGTAACAGGTTAAACTCGAGCGACGTTCATCTTTGACTACAAAATTACCGGACTGAAAACGCTTGAATCGATTTTGTGCTATTCTTACTAACACATGCATTAGGTCCATAAACGTCACAAATTTTTTTCGCGGCTTGTGTCGCATATTTCCCTTTTATGTAATAAAACTTCTAAACATATCGAATTCGTATGTTAGTTTCACTGATTTCGGTGCATAGAAAACAATAGAAAAATGGCGGGACTTCGTTTTTACTTTTTATTTTATTTTTTTATGTGTAATCTATTTCATGATATATAGATTAGCCAGATACGAAGAGCACATCCAAAGAGATTTTACAGCAACTTTTTTCTTATAAAATGTGAAAAACCACCTACTTTAATGTAATTAGCTTGGAATACAGTTTATATGCTGAAGACGGGTATATATTACATTCTATCATAAGAAATTGTCTCTAAAAATATAGCTATTTATAAATATGAAATAGAAAACCACACTTGCACAGTAATTGAAATAAACACGATATCCTTAGTCCATGTGGGTGAAGCCGCAGGCAATAGCTAGTTTACTTATAAAATTAAGATATGTATTTTATTAATAATATATTATGATAAATTATAATATATTTACTTACATTAAAATTAATGGTAGACAGCAAAAGGAAAATTAGTTCTGCATATCTATTATATGCATTGAAAGCATGAAAGGGTTACCTACTCGAATATTTAATTTTGAATTCGCAAATATTAATATATTTTCCACTGTATACTTGTCAAGATTGTCTTAAAATAACGTTCTAGAACCTTAGATCGTAAAGATGATAAATTAAAACCCGACTTCTAGGTAGATAAAATGTGTTCTCTAAAGAATATTAAAAGACGTAGAATTAGAGACCAAGTCTCAAAACCGTAGTTAAACTTCACTGTAAAATATATTAATTGCAAATTTCCCTTAATTCACATACAAAATTAAAAATAAACTGGTAGGCGTTTGTGATCTAAATAATGATTATAGCGCTTTCAAACTTTAAATAAGTGCAAAGTCATATTTTCAAAATTTTATTTAGCTATAATATAAGACATATTAAATAATGTTGTCAATTTGATATTTGTTTCAGTCTTTAGTGCAAACGACATGTAAATAATACTATGATTGTGCCATTTTATTATTTTAATTGAAATAAATTAAGTGAATATATTTATTTATATAATATTTAATAAAAATCACATTAGCCAGCTTAAAATTACAAAGAAGACTTTGCACGTTCTACATGTCTATTGTAAGAAGAGTTAGTACATTTTAAAGGGATGATTATGTCCAGCGGTCTGTCTTATGATGTCTGTGCTAACGCCTAGACATTTAGTAGCCGATGTGGTTGTATGGCGTATGCAATAAACGCCCAGAAAATACACACATCTACGAGGAGTATTTAAAAAAATAATAGATACTCAATAATTACAATGTTTTTATTATTTATTACTAATATCCATAGTGTCAAAGTATTCACTCTAAGCAACTTTAATATTATTTTACAATCATTTGAAAAATACGCCTGATCATTTTTATTCGCATATAATAAAAAAATTGAAATTATAGGCTGTCGGTGCATTTTCTTTTCTCTCAAATCTACTGCCACTTAATTTTTCTTTAACTCTGGGGAACAAGTAAAAATCACATGGTGCTAAGTCAGGGGAATATGATGGGTGAGGTAGATACGATAGACACATTTTTTGAATTAAAAAAATAAGTGTTCTGGTAGACGTGTGCGACGTTGTTGTGGTCCCAAAGAGAGGTCCGCGACTTCGGTCTCTTGTCGCACCAAGCTGATAACACTGCTGAAACACAAACTGTCACATACCATTCAGAATTTAAATGCTGTTTGATACTCTAGCACTAGAATAGCAATATGACCGGTCTTACAGAAAAACATGGCTACCATTTGTTTCTGTGTGTTCCGCGTGCGGTGACATTTTGTTGGTGTTGGTCCATTTTCAAAGCATCGTAAGATCGATTGCCTTTTTGTTTTGGGATCGAAGTTGTACAGCCAAATTTCGTCACCGGTAAGTAAACCGTCTAAGTTTTTTTTCTCTCCTTCGTCGAATTTCCCTATCATAAATCGACACCAATCTACCCGGCGGTTTTTCTGCTCATCGATCAGTTTGTGAGACACTAATTTCGAACAAGACTTACACACACAGAGAGAGAGAGAGAGCGAATAATGTTTTGTGCCGCTGCTAATTCAAGCTCTACATATGTGATTCTTCAGATCTTTTGGACCAATGTTTCAACTGTAACATTTTGAACATCTTGAGTGACTGCGGTTGGAGGTCGACCTGTCCTCGCTTTATTTTCAAAGCTTACCTGTCATCTTTTCATCTTTCAAGCTCAGCAAACCAATTAAAAACTGTTGCTGGTGAACAGGCGGACTCATCAAAGTTTTAAAGGACTCACCAAGAGTTCAAAACATAGTTGAGGCCTTAAGCCTTTTTTATAATCATAATAAATCATAGCTCGAAAATCACATCCATTGAGTTGCATTTTTGCAAGTAATTTCTCGCCAGACCCTCGGATAAAAGAAAAAATGTTTGAATTTAAATGAGTTCAACTTTTAAATTTATCACTAAATAACCATTACTTATGATGATATACAACTTGTCAGCATCAAATTATGGGGTAAAAAATATCTAATTACTTTGGCATACTTCTCGTACACCACAGCTATGCAGAGTAGATTTAATTTAGCGTCTAAGCGTCTATGATTTTATCGTTGCATGCGGTTTTTTATTAAATAAATTATAAAAAATATAAATTAATTTAATCATTAAATTAAATTTATTAATTCACATTTTTAAAATTTTTTACATTACTTATGTAGTCTAATAAGACACTTAAATCTTAAGATTTCTAAAACAGAAAGTTACTATCAGACTTGGTTGCACACAATTTCAACGTGAAGGTTTAATTATATCAGGTGTTTTAATTATGTGACTGTGAGTTAGTTTAGTCATAATTGGAGGCTTGAAGACAGGATATTGTCTAAGTCTAAACCGTGGCTGGCGGTAGCCTACTGTATTATCTTTATTATCAAGAGATAATGAAGTGAAGTACAATGGTACAGGTATGTATTTTAATTTAAATTTAATACCTAAATGTATTTTTTGATATAGCATTTTCGAGGGGCAAAGGAGTATGCGAGTCACCAGTGTATAGACCCACGGACAATGGCAACTCCAGATAAGTCACTAGTGCGTTCGGCCTCCTAAGTACGAATGTGATATGGGGAAATGGGCGATGAAGTGTATTATTTTATGCCATATTTTTATTTCTTCTAA
This sequence comes from Eumeta japonica, assembly GCA_005406025.1. Taxonomy (NCBI): domain Eukaryota; kingdom Metazoa; phylum Arthropoda; class Insecta; order Lepidoptera; family Psychidae; genus Eumeta; species Eumeta japonica. The sequence continues at coordinate 7,797 of BGZK01002154.1, read as the reverse complement.
GACAAATAAAATTGAAAATAAATCGCTTAATTTTAACGTCCCTACATTACTTTATTATTATAAACTCACGCTTGTTTCCCAGAAGGGTAGGTAGAGATCCCAGATTTCGACATGGTACGATCTTTCCACACCTCTTGCTTTACTGAAATACATCAATCGTTTCCTGAAAGTTTATCAATTTCGGATTTTTAAAATTTTACTCTTTTTAAAATGCTCTCAATTTTCTCAGCATATAGTATTTTCTATAGCGATTCTCGTTGATTCTTCTATCGTACACATTCACCCTGTAAGATCTAATAGATTTAGATTAGATAGATAGATAATATAAATCTAAAACTTTTTCACTAGTTCAACTCTCTTATTTTTCATACATTACGTTACTGCCTTTTATGCCTTTACGCTCATAGTTAAAATGTAAGCTAATCGACTCCCGTTGTGGCGCTAATGTAACTTGTTTGCATCTGTGCACGCGGTTCCGCTGTCGTGATATATAAATTTATTGTTAAGTGTTTTTTATGAATAAAATTTAATTTCGATTAGGTATGTTAATTGTGAGATAAATAAGAATATGACAAGTATTTGTAATTTAAATACATTTTTAGACATTTTACGTTTTGCTGGATTATTTCGTTTTCTAACTTGATAACTTATTTTTTAATAATACCAAGGTCCCTTTAAAAATAAAAATACAACATTACTGGTTTTTTTATTGGGCGTAAGACGGTCGCTCGCAGTCGCTCTCTGGTGTTATTTAAATGTTGATTATTTTAAATGTAATAGCATATGGCATATACCTTACTTTATGAAATAAAATACATCCTAAACATGGTTAGGTAACATAGCTACGAATAAAAAATATAAAAATTGTATAGATAGGTTTCGTGCGAAAAGGACATAAATGGACAAACGGACATAGAGACGGTACGTTTTATAGTATATATGAGTTTCTTTAGATTTGTGATATAGAAAATGTTTTTATAAAAATTAAAATGAATTAAAAATCTGTAAAAAAAAAATTATAATATGAAACATATAAGAATATGACTTATTGAACTTAATTTTAACCCTCTACTTATTGCATAAACTTATTTTATATACGTATAAAACGTAACACGTAACCACAAAACAAATGTAACCCTGACGGCGCAAGCTCGATTCGTATTTTTTCCAATATTTATGATGTATGGTAATAAGTTTTCAAACTTTATTTCTTATAAATGTACCGTAACGTACACTTTCATGCCGTCCGACTCTCTGCATAGAATCAATTATTTATATGATATTATTATCATTGCTATAAAATGCTAAAATATTTAAAAAAATACAACGTCAACGGAAATCCAATATCGTAAGCGGTCAACGAAATGTGTGTATACACAAACTTATATATAGCATGGCGCCAACCAGACGTCGCACACGGACGGACGCGGTGTCGTCGGGGACGTAAGTTATGTTTGTACAAGGCTATTATACGGCTAACGGTCGCGACCAGTTCTGAGGCGAGTCTTCGACATAGCTCCGGGCGAAGTCGAGAGTTCGCCACGTGAGCAATATATGGATAGTGTTCATTTAATTTTTAAAAATTCTTTTAATTTATTGAAATTAACACTACATCGTGCGTAAAATAAGTCATAACGTGTCAAAATTAGTATATGATACTATAATATGTATTACAATGAATTCGGCTCTATAATTAGAAAGGTCCTTTTTAACGAAATTCTAATATTTAACTTTTTATTTATTTATTAGATGCACTGATGTTTTTATGTTTCATAAGTACGTACAGACATTTCAAAGAAATATAAATAATATCTAAGTTTTAAACAATTTACTATAGAGTAATAAAGTACATAGTGATTTATATTTTTAGTTATCAGTTTTATGAGTAACTCTAATTACGTAGCATATATCACAGCATATTAAGTACAGAGTGGCATTGATCAATAGATAAAGGTTAAAAAAAATTGGTAGTCAAAATAGGGTAGAATATATTGAGTGGTTTGGGCTGAGTACTGACTGAGTAGAGAGATAGTACATTGACGAATTTAACCTATACAACGAATGATAATGGAGGAAGGGTCGAAAATGAGCACCTTGAAAAAGTTACGCAAAGCGAATCGGTGGTACATTAAAGAAAGTTCCAATTTTGAGTAATCAAAATTAACGAGCTTGTTTTTTTTCCCTCTTGCGACGAGGAGAAGATAAAAAAATGCATAGTGGTAACTTTTTAGTGGGCTGAAGCCCACTAAAAAGTCCCCCTGAAGATGAAATGACGGGTCGGCGGATGCTATGTAGTTGGATTTTTATTATAAGTTCACCAAACGCGGCCGGACGACACGCGGGGGTGCCGACGGCAAGTAAAATGCCTTATGGACGATCCCTTAACCATAAGTTAACGAGCTTGTATGGAACAATTGATGGATGTCTGTAATGCGTCAAGGATATGCAAGGATCATATTATGTGGAGATATGTGATCTCTGCTTATCGTCTTGATATATTGATAAACGTGGGCTCTATATAAATATCATATACAGAATATATACAAATAAATTTGAACGTGAGCTCAGATCAGATGCAGTAACAAAATCCAAGCGTATGGAACATTTTATCTTAAATTTGTGAGAAATCACTTACAATTATTATTTGAAGTTTTAAATGAACAGTTGTTTTCTTAAAGACGTTAAATATCAATCGTAAAAGTCGAATACATGTTAATCAAATTTTAATTATTATAACCTGTATTATCGTGTACTGTTTTAGTTTATTCCTAATATTAATATTTTATAATAACTAACTCTTTACATTATACTTAAACATAAAAGTATTATAATAATATTGCAAATTAAAAATTATATTTATTTTATTATTTTTATTACAAGAGCTTTTTAAAATAAGTACCTTCTCGTGAAGCGTAGAAATAGAAATACATAAGGCAGCGACCATGCCCACAGCCCTATCCGCTTTACCGCTTCCGGAACACAAAGCGGTAGAATTCGTGTGGGCGACCAAAATAAGGCCATCCTTTGTGTATTAGTTAATAGTCAATTCTTTCGACCGCAAACAATATTATCGGCTTTGAGAGATTGCTGTTTTTTTTAGTCCAAACATTTAATAAAGACCCTATTTGCGATTTTTGCACTGTAAAGAATAAATGTTGAAAATATGCGAAGGCATAGAAAATGGGTTTCAAACATAAAAATAGTAGGAGAATTTTGGCTTAAACAATAAATATTCTTTGAAGATTATTTCAAATTCCACGGATAATATTTATACATAGCAAAATATATATACTAATAAAAAAAATATTTAATCATCGGAATTTTGCAATAATACGAAGGAATGTAACAAGTAAAACATGTAAGATTATATTATAAGTGAAAAATGGTGATAAAAATAAATCGATACACGATGACCAATTAGCTTATATAAGTGTGTTAACTTATATAAGCGTATAAATATTTTTTTAAGGGAGGCGTGAGCTTAAGAGATAGCTAGATGTTGTTAAACCATGACGGGCATTTCGAGAAACATAAAAAAAAGTGAAACGGAAATTAACGACCCCAAAATAAGTCAGCTTGTTAGATGCAGGCGAGTCATGAGTACACATTCACAGCTAAGAGAATCTATCGAATGTCATTACGTTGTCAATTCAGAGGGCGGATGTCGTGTCAAGTACATTGTACTTTGATGCCATATGCTCGTATTATTTTGGCTGTTTTTTGCTAATATCATATCCATAATTTTTGGGTCTATGCGAGAACTAAAAGGAAAATTAAAATTATCAAATATAACCTAAAATTAGAGCGAAAGAAATATGGACCGTAAACACTGTTTAGAAAAAATTTGAATGCAACAAATCGAGTTAGTAAATAAGACAGACTGACGGATTTGATAAACTTATAAACAATTCTTAAAAGCGCTGCCTTCGAATTAAAAGTTTTGAATCTTGAGCACAAGTGAATTGATCAAAGAGCTTTTAAGTCGAATTAAAGAATAATATGTATTTTATTCCGCCGGTCCCAGATCATATTGCGGCACTATTATTATATAATGTGGTAGATTCATATTGGGGCCAGCTTGATAGTAGGAAATAAATAGGCCTGCTTTATTGGTGAAATGCCACACTCTCACAGAATATGGATGAGAAGTGGGAGCTTCCGTTGTTGTGTTTTGTCCACTAATTGAGAGCTCCGGTGGCTCACTCCACCTTCATCACTCCACTGCCTCTCCATTGATCCTTACTCCATCAGATACTATCCCTAGCCGCAAAAAACTAGTTGTATAAAATACCATGAAACTTTTATATAAATACAGCTTCCGGTCTTCTAAGACATATTGTAACGTTTGTTTTATTCTGAAATGACGCATTTGTATCTCTAATCAGTGTTAAAATGAATTAATGGCAGTATTGAATATGACAAAATAAAATTTCACACGATTTATATAAAAGTGACGCAGGTCTTAAAACAATGAGGCAGTGGTTACTATAAACCTTTTTTAGTACGTTTTCATACCGTGCAAGAGTTTGTATCTTTACTTCACTTTTAAAAAATAAAATAAAATAAATTCGCAAATGAATTTAATGATGCGAAATTTTACTTTTTAAATCATCGTAACGTTCGTCTTATGGTGTGACTGTTATGTGCGACGGTAGTTTTACTGTTATACTAGATCTAGGTTTATCATGAGTTCTATATGCGGTGGAATATGTTAACGTAATTTCTTAATTATGTCCACCGCAATAGCATATTGCGGTAGCGACTGATTTGGCACATCAGTTATTAGTGGTCTGAAGTTGCTCGCTAAACCTCAACTTCAAAACTTCAAACTGTAGTTTTAGCGACACCCCGATGAAAATGCACTCTAATCATTTTTTCATAGCGCGCCAAAAGAAGTATAACTTAATAAATTTCTTTTGTCAAATATGCATAAATCTTTCGAGTTGCGAGATTGAAAAAAATCATTCAATCATGAGGCATAGATGCATTTTTCCTTACAGTTCTTATACCATACCATACCAGTTCGTATCATCCCTCTGTAGGGGTTTAGTAACTTTCCGAAAATCCTTTTATTTCCTATTGCAGGACTTGGACCTTGCGTGCGGTAGAAGACCGCTAATTATCATCGTCTTCGATATTTTTTTATAGCATGTTCGAGAGGCAAACAAGGAGGCACATTATCAGGGAGATGTTTCACCGTCGCCCATGAACACTCGCAACTCCAGAGCAGCCATCAATGCGTTGTCGGTTTCTTGGCTAGGAACATCTCAACCAGCACAACAATCCTATAACTAAAGTTAACACTTCTAGAAGGCTGTATAATCGAATTATTAAAGGATTAGCGGTGACAGCGTGTCGTATAAGTTCTAATATAATTAAGGTAAAACGATTTGGTATTAAAGACTGTTAATAAATACCTTCATTCGTCTAAATTACTTAATAAGGGTTCCCGGTGAAGTTTTTTAGTCACTTTGTTTTATAAAGTAATGCATAAATACTAAACCACATACCGACGTATGTGGTTTTGTGAAAATTTTATTAAATATTATAACAGCGAATTCGCTGTTATAATATTTAGTACGTTTATAATTACAATAACACTACAACAAAGTGATTTTGTGATTTACTCTAGTTTCAAATTACATTTATGCAATGTAACTCGTTTTCAGACACCTTTTGTAATTTCACTGATTAGCACATCATACAGACACTTTTCAAGAATATAATATAATTGTTATATAATGACTTTTTAATGCCTACAACAAGCAATATTAGTGTTATAAAGGGATGTCTATCTCTTTAATAATACAAAAACAGTAAACTTCGGTAAATATTGCTATAAAATGACATTTATGTCCTGAAAAATAGATTTTATCTTGCTTTTACAACAGTACTCAGACTTTTGATTTGGCGTAAATCCGGGGCAAGTTCTTAATTGACATCGAGAAAAAGTTTAGTTGGATGAATAAAGAAATTCGTGGGGTATTTTCAGTCATACTTACACGGAACCCCATTTTCAATTTGGGTTCCGTGTAAGTATGACTATTTATTGCCTTTAGCGACTGGAATCACTTTAGTTGTTAAATACACAATTTAGAAAAAGTTTATTAATGATTGTTATAATTTAAAATAAAAAGATAAAATTGATATTACACTTCATATAATAAAAAAAAATTAACTTACAGAATTTATTATTTGTAAAAATTTGTGGTAATAATTGTGTTCATAAACTTCTTCATATGCTTCTACATAATGGAGGTTGACTATTCTTATGTATTATTTATTGATATAAATTATCATATTATTATTCGATATAATTAATACTCCATATTATAAAATTATTAATATTAAATGTTTTTTAATTAAAAAATAAATCCATAAAATTGAAAAAATATATATAATTTTTATTCAAAAGTTTATTTTTTTCGTAAATGTTTCTCTGAGAGGTTTTATAGATAATGATCACGATAGCAATTGCGTTTGTGTGCTTTTGAAACTGGCTCAGTAAGATCAGTCTCAAGTCATCCCTTCGTTTCACGAGCGAACAGGTATTGAGTGAGCGATGCTGGTTTCGCTCAGCAGTTCCGTACGAGCCTTCTGGCTTCATATTTCAGTGTGCTGAATCCATTTTCGTGGTATTCTGAAAATAATAAAAAAAAAGTTACTAATCTTTTGGATCGTGGATCAAAATTTAAAGCAGGTTCGTTCGTACCCGTCCATTACCTACCACGTAACTGTCTCAAAATCGAAACGAGTGACAATTGCAAGCGTAATTTCGATAGTACATGTTTTTTTTTCCTTTTCGGGTTATCTGGCGTCGTCGAATGTACGAATTCGAAGGAGCGTTAATGTTGTATGGTATGTTACTAAATATCTGGCAGAAATTTTTATTGCCGTGAGCAGTTAGCCACTGAATATCGGCGCCCATGAGGTAGATAGTTAGTGCTGTGGGCTACCACTTCACCACGAAAAAGCGTCTACACATTCGGCAAATAGAATATAGAGCTTTTTTGGACAACACAAGGGTCAAATTTATAGACCACCCTCCTTACAGTTCCGATATGGTGGTGAGTGGCTGTTTTTTGTTCACAAAAAAATAATCACAACAAGCTGCATTCGGAGTAGAGATATTTTATTTGGACTGGAAAATGTGTTTCGATAACCGGTTTAGTCGTATGAAACTTCATATAGGAGCAGACGGAAAGTTATTTGAATATATATAATAAAAAGGGAATAACTTCTAACATACTTAAGTAGTATGGCATAACTTTCAGAGTTTTCTGCACACTTTGACGATTAGTGAGTGTATTTTAAAATCGTCTCAGAGGTGCAGCTTCAATTTAGGAGCTACTGCCAACCGGACAACGCAGCATCCACACATGAGTCTATTAATCTCACGTAACTCGAACGATTGATTTAGCATTACAAATACCTATTACGTTTAACATTTTATTAGATACGGAATTAAAAACGGTGCATGTTTTAGTACGTCGATCGTGAATCACTATACAGAGTACATTTTATAAAAAATATTTTTTATCGAAATACAGGCATCGCAAACACAAGTTATTTCCTTAACTTGCAAGAATTAAATTATGCTGTAATCCTAGCCGATTTCATTTTAAATATATCAACACATTTAAATTTCAACATCCAGACAGATGGCAATACAGAGTAATTGATAGCAATAAATACACTGAATATTTAGCTGTAATTAGCCAACTATTTAAATATTAATGATTTATTTGGAAAATAGATTTAGTATAATGGTTAAACAAATAATTATCTTACAGATAA